>VUQG01028711.1:26738-37314 GCA_015106755.1 Etia nguti | reverse complement strand
CTGGAGTATTTTTTAACACTAGTATCTTTACTTCTAAGTACAGAATGTCTGAACTTTTGCCACCTCAGACAGTGTCCTTGCCTGAATTGCATATGAGGCAAAAAGAATATCACAGTTAATCAGATGCGCGTTTTGTGTGTAGACTCCCAAAAGAGGAGTCTACACATACAACGAAAGCTGGAATTGGACGACAGCACTGAGCAGAAGCGACTTTAAGCCAAATGATCCGTCTGCAGCTGACATTTTAGCTCAAACTTTGAAAGAACTGAACAGACAACTTTTTTAAACAAGGGAATTATCCTGCCAGTTTTTTCACCTTTTACGGTCAGTTGATGCATTCATCGACGGACTGTAATTGTAGTATGGTTTCTGCATGTTTAAACTGCAATTGAAAACAAATTTATATTCTCATATTTTCTTTTGTAAATATGTAGAAATATTACTATTCCTACTAGGAATGCATTTACATCATGATACCCTTACCTAATTTCAAAGAATTTGCTCAAAGAAAAGCAAACATTAAAAAAAGTACTGAGTCATATTATGAGAACTAATGACACTCTTGCACAAGTGTAGCTCTGAAAGCAGCTGTGTTGTCACAGATAATCAGTGTTTCACTTTCCCGGGATCGGTTATGACGGCTTGCACCTTTGGGTCTGTTATGGTTAGTTATTCAAGTATGATCACATCTCTGGAGAGAAGCTGATAGCTCCTTGGGATTACATCACGCCAATGGCTCTGATGACATTGACAGTGACATAGTGGCACACGGCCGCGGTGCAGCTCACTCCGAGTCTCCTCAGTCATGATAATTGGAATGATTACAGGACACATTAGATGTTCCTGATTATATTTGTAAATGGTGTTTTGAGAATATTTAATTGACCTATATAGGAGCTATTGTCAGAGCAGAGAAGCTTTGGAAGAAGCAATGCTGACTGTGTACTTAATACTGTCAGCAACCGAAGGCTGACCATTTTTGGTTTTATGCTGGCAAATAACATTAATGATGTGATGGTGTTCTTTTCTCCCTTAGGTCAGAGGCCAGCACATGCAGTGGGCTAAATTATGTCTTTGAGGTGAAGTGAACTTTCTTTTTCTTCCACTTTTGCGGTGACTCTACTTCGTGCAGGGCACTGAGCCCAATCTCATACTTCATTAATCCTTTCCCAGCCCGATGCTGGCTACTACCAGCGATCTATTGGAACAGAGGTTATTTCAAATTGTCACCACTTTACCCGGCCTTCTGGCACTATGATTTATAATCCACCACAGCCCAGGAAAAACACAAGAAAATTGCTTCTATGTGGTTTACTTTGACAACGTCTGTTGACTTCTAAAGGAGACAAACACATCCCTCTTTCATACAGTAGTTAATAGCTGGAGTCAATGATTTATTGAACTGGGTCAGCTGAGAGAAACAAAATCCTCTAAGTTTCCAGAATCCTTTTATTTAAAGCCAGAGAGTATTCTTCCATATTTCCTCTGGATCAATCTTATCTGTCCTCTTGATGAAAATGGTTTTAAAACATGGAGACAAACACTGGCTTCCAGAGACTCAGGTTCACACAGCAGTGCCAAGGGTTGAGGTAATCGGGTTCCCACAATACCCACAATAACATACGCCGAGTTATTGTTATTCGAACACAGTCAATTACCTCTGTTTAGTAAGCGATTATACTGGATATACAACCTCAGTAAATACCACAGGTCACCACCTCCCTGTGCCGCCTTTAGTGAACAAGGCAGCATTTAATCAACTTTGACACTTGCAAGACATTATGACAACTTTACTAATGGGCACTTGTCCCGCGTGGATGAGACTCAAAGTATAATAGCAGTTTATTAAAACTTTAGCCCTGTTTGGTTGTGTTGGCCAACATCATTTCTATCGGTCGTGTCAGCAAAGCAGTTGCAGAGATCTTAGTCTGAAGACACAAAAATGACTCTAAAATTGCTGCAATCTCTATGCCGAGTAATGAAGGTCCAAGCTGGATGGATGTTTATTTCACTAATAAATCAGGGAATCTCTGTCTGTCTTTCTGTCTGTCTGTCCTCCACCCCTATCTTGGGAACTGTTAATCTTGTTCACGTCAAACTTGGCACTTGTACTCATGGGAAACTGAGTGCAGTACTGAGTTTAAGGTTGTTTGGATGAGAGTTGGTCCCTTTTTGGGGCCTTACTCCCTGTTCACTCATCATCCCTATTGCTTGGCAAAAATATGATGTCATATAACGATATTATGGTTCAGACAGTATTATAGGCACATATGTTTGATTTGTGACCTCACAGAGTGATCGTACTCCTCAGTGATCTCATAATGTCACTAATTCGGGGGAAAAAATTATTTATAAATACTCCTTCCTTGACTAGGACTTCCTCCATTTGCTGGTACTACCATGCCAGTGACAGTAGACACGCACTTAAGTTGTTTTATGGTATTACTGTGACCCTGTGACTGCTCTGTCTGACCTCTTTTTATTAATGTGTTCAGTTTAAGAGTGTGGTCACCAATCTTACTAAAAGATGTCAAAATAAAATCTATGAGGTGCAGTAAGAAAGTTGCTTGATTCCACCCACAAAAAGCGAATATATGTCTGATTTAAATTCAACAGATCTCCCCATTAAGGTCATCTCCTTTTGAAGAGTGCTCATGCTATGTGTGCATCTCTCCTTTGGAAGGCCTGTTTTGACTAACTGTATGTTTACAGGACTGAAGGACTTAAACGGAGAGTGGATGGTGGATTAAAGTACAGTATGCCAAATTACTGAACTGAACTGAAAATCACTTGCATTAGGTTTTACAGGGTGATGAATTTTTAATTTTTGGTTCACATTGGCATCAATATGTACAGAGGAGGTCAGTATTGTCAAAGTACTGTCAGATTTTAATCAACCCTACAATACCATATGGAAAGCATCTCATTGGCAAGAGCTTTATTTTTCCAGTGTGACAATTATCTCAAACACACCTAAAGCACAGTAAAAATATACAACAGAAATAGAAAAACACACAATGAACTATCAGTCATGAATTGACCTCCCCAGAGCCCAGACCTCAACATTATTGAAGCAGTGCAAGGTCATCTTTATAGAGAACAAAACAAAAGGCAGCCAACATGCAAAGAAGAAGAGCTTTGAATGTCCTTAAGACGCCTGGAGAACTATTCCTGAAGATTACTGCTGCCTAAGAGAGTTCAGGCTGTGCTGAAATGGAAAGGTGGTCATACCAAATATTGATTGTCAAGCTCATTTTTGGCTTATATACTGCATTTTAATGTCTGTTTGCATATGTTTGCACACCTACTTATCGTTTTCCTAACAAAATACAAAGAAATGAGAGGTGGTTCAAAACTTTTGCTGTATATTGTAAAGACCCGGAACTACTGAAGTGGCCAATCAAAAGGAAACCTTGCATTGCTCTCCTGCTCTCATTTTCTTTCTACAATATAAGAAAACAAGGCAACTCTGAAACGTCAGGCCAAACTCAGGACTTAATGCTGTAATCTAAACAGCACTGACAGTGCCAGTGTTGAATAACATTATACATCATCATCATTGTCTCATTGGCATATGAGGTAATATATCATTGGAACAGTTTTTTCATATTATTTTGTCAGTTTTCCCAAAGTAACAGCTGTAATAATTAATTTATTCAGCAGAACTCTTGATTCTGTTTTAATAGTTATGGCCCAACACTCGTGTTGGTTATGAAAATACTTTACTTTCCAACTTTGACTAATTTTTTGATGTCTGGAATTGCAGAGGTAGAACGGAGTCCAGCTGGGTAAGCAACGGGAGCCTTTCTAAAACTGCCACAAAGAAGTTGGTGAGTAAAAGTCTGATTATAAATGTATTCACTTTAGTGGTGGTAGTGGTATAGTTTTATTGAATTTGGAAAATATCTTTTCTTTTTTTTATTCTACAACTTCTGGGTTCCCTTGGAAAATGTGCAGGAGCGCAGATAAAACAACTAGACTTTAAGCAGGAGAAAGCATTATCCTCCTACTCCCTCTCAGTTGTTATTTCAGTCTGGAGTGCTTCGCCTGCCAGAAAGCTGTGTGTTATTTTGGAGGCCAGAGATGAGATGGCAGGCTCAGGAAACATTGCTGATGCGTATGACAACCCGCTCAATACCTGCTTCATTTCACACTATCCATCTCATTTTACAGTGACTGGTCATTTGTCTTATGTTTGTCAACCTTTCCCTTCATCCAGGCATGAAGTGGGCTTTGACTGAGCCTCCTTTTGAGAGAACTATGATCTGCACATACGCTAAGAGGGTCCGGTGGGAGAGATGACTTGAACCCGGTTCATGACTCTTAGCGCTCTTTAAAAGATGAGAAACTTTCACGCCTGTATTTCAATCACTTAAACAAATACAGACTGAATGTCTTTTCAATTAATGGGATTAAATGGTTGGACCAGATGGCTTTCATTAATATAGTTTTTAACATTACCAAGCTATGCATGCACTTCTTAATCCCAACAATGCTTTATTTGTTTATTTATTATGTCATTAGTTAGGGGTTACGGTAGTCTGTGTGCTGTCTTACCAGGATTTTGTTGGTCTCGTGACTGAAGGTACAAGTCAGCATAAATAAAGGACTTGATTTTGGGGAAGTTACTAGCATTTAACAGAAGAGAAGAAATCTGACTCAAAGTAAAATGACCATATCTGTACATTGTGTTCTTGTGGCTTTGCTGTTTAAAGATTTACTGCGTGTACTCCTGGATTACCTCATGATAATGTTTATCTCTCTAATGTTGGTTAGTGAATAAATCAGCAGGCAGCTTGTGAAACTTTAATGTCATGTAGACGTGATTTACATTTTCTCTGAATAAATCTCAATTCAGTTACATACTGCTCTCTGATGGGTTTCAGCGCTTTATTTAATTGAATGATATACTCCTCTGATATTGCACTGGGTTGATAATTGGACGGTATAATTATTGCTTTGCATTACTGCGAGTGGTTTATGAACAAATGTTAAAGGAAAAATTAAAAATAGGCACTGTCACACATTTATTTGTTTTGCAGTGAAGCGTGATAATTGCTTATAGAGTAGTACACATCAGTTATAACGGATGCATATAAACACAAAAGTGTTCATTAATACAAAGTAATTATAGCAAAGTCCATGTCAGCTGGTCAGAGGAAAGTGGGCTATTGCTGCCTCTTAGCTCAAAACCAACAAACAACAACACACTTGCCAGTTCCTCCTGACCTCACGGCACATTCAGTCCTGGAGATGACGCATTTTGTTTCTCTTGCTCCTGTGGGTTATTCATTTACATTTAATTGTTTTTTCATTACTTTTGCAAATGGTTGTGTCCACTCTTTACAAGCAGCAAGAAACTTTACACAAAAGGAGATTTGAAACTACAGAAAAAAAGCAAATATCACTAAAAACCAAAAAACATGTAACCTGCCTCCTGCAGTGAAGAGCAAACTCTTAACTGACATGAATTTCATGTATTAGAAACTCGCAGTTAGAGATAACCTGAGTATCAAACTGATTGGTGTTAAGATTACTTTACTCACTGAGTGCCATCACAGCCCAACTAGAAGTCCACTTAAGCGGCTCTGGTGTTCTCATGAGCTGACACTTTTCCATTTAGCTTATCAGACGATCTTGTGCTGAATCCTACCGCAGGATTCAGTAAATGAGCAAGTTTGTGCAAGCGTGTGCATGTATGGAAACAGGCGAGATAGGACATTAAATTAGAGCTAAAGAGGTGGAAATGTTGTACTTTTTTTCAATAGTATTCTTTTTTTGATTGCCTTGACAATCTCTACTTTACAGTAGCTTTTTTGTCAGTTGATAAATCGGACCATGAAAGCATTGCGTACAGTTGTAAGGCAACAGTATTAAAAAAACACCTAAAACTTAAACAGCACTTAGAAATGTAACAGTATTTTTATGCACTGCTTGAAATGACACAAACCAAACCCCGGCTGTTGCACGTATCAGTGCTTTCATATCCATTTCGCTGTTGTTAGTCCCGCTCGGTATCCCCCATGGGGTTCTGAGGTCAGGCACAAGGACTCTGCTGACCCCCTCATTAGTGTGAAACTACAAACCACCAGAGGTTTGTAGTACATCTGACGAATGCAGCCCACTGTGCCAGAGTTAGTTTAAAAGTGGGGAGGATATCGGATTCATTCCCTCTAGGGAATGAGCAGCTTTTTTTTTCTACTACAGAAAGTGGAGTCTAAATCCAGTGTGAACTTTCCACACAAAAAATAACTACATCGGAGCTCCACGCTGCCAAAGGTTTCAGTTATAAGCAGCACTGCTGACATTTAAGGTTTGTTTTGGTGCTCTTTTTTTTTCTTTTTTTGATCATCAAATAAAAAATAATAGCAACTTTGCATTTAAACAGCAACTGGAATTCACTTAAGCTGATAGCTCGTATATTTCAAATATTGATAAAGTGGGTAATAAAAATGCTAATTTTGTTTCCAAAGCCACTAATGACACGACGTTGCTGAGCTTATAATAATAAGAATGATAATATCAATAAAGGCGAATTAAGACAAAATTATGAGTAGTGAGGAAACACTGAAAGATGCCGTATGACATCACATACATACCATGCTACTACAATGCTGTGCATAAAACAGGGACTGGGACAAAGTCAACATAAAGGATGAACTGATGAAGAGAAAGAATAACAAGGGTTTAAAAAAAAAAAAAACCCTCTTCCTCAAACATTTTAATATTTAATATTAGACCTGAAAATATATTTTAAAAAATCACAAATCTGAAAAAAAAGACTGAGTTTTAGACTCTTTTTCTTTTTTTTAAAGACGAATTCTTCTGGGATGAACATTAACAAACACACAGACGCACACATTAATATATGAGAAAGTTGCCTCAGATAAGATTGAAGAGACTTTGTTATGACAGTTTCCCCACAGGGACGCTGATCTCAGGGTCATCTCCATATACTCTGAATCTGTTATCACTGAGATGGTCAGCAGCTTCTAAATCTGTTAAGAGTATCTTATTTCAGTAATTCACAATGATAAGACAATAAAAACGAAAATCAATTTTAAAAATAACCAATTATATAAAAATGATATAAGACTAGAGAATGTCCTTGATTGTATTTTGAGCAGAGATAGAGCTAAACACATACAATAAACATGCACAGTCTTTTTTTCTGCTTAAATCAATAACATGAAGTTTATAGATTTTTGGGTGTTTCTGCCTCTGGTCATGTCACGTATCAGTAATAACTGGATAAACTAAACACACAAAAAAACACACAAAAGAGCGGGAAATCTTGAAGAGCAAGTAAGAAAACAAGAAGCCCTCCCTGAAACTTCTATGTATCACAAAATTAGTTGCGTACGTATAGTGCCGTGGATCTTAATGTGGGCATTTGTGGAAGAATTGGGATTTAAAGCTTAGCTTAAGCTTTAGATTGCCCAGATCTGCTGCTTCAGACTGAAGACTATTTAAAATACTTGATGAAATACATCATTTGAAACAAATCATCTGGCCTGACAGCCAACTCGTGACTGAGTTAAATGCTATCTGATTCACTCAGGGCTTTGACATACCACGATCATTTCCTCAGCCCTGAAAAAAAGCCTTATCTTTTGAAACGACTGTCTCTGTTTACTAACACAGGGAAGTGTTCTTGCTTAGTGTTCTGTGACCACAAGTGATTTTTTATTTATTTATTTTTTAAATAAAAGGGTTAATGCTCCCCTCTCCTGTCTGTAAGAAGCATTCCACCCTTCGCTATAGAAAAGACTGCATTCCACAGGAAGTTTACCAGTGGCCTCTTCCTTTCATCCCTGACTCTTCCTGCCTCAACTGATCTGTACTGATTGCTGTTGGCTGGGTGGGCTGATAAGAGATGCTAATGAGGAGAGGAGTCCCTGAGCCATTTAATGGTGCAAAACTTTTTTCACACACACATAACTTGCAAGATAATCACTCAAAACACAGCGCATTATCAATGTAACTATACTGAGAAGAGAACAATAAGTCACCAGACCAATTCGAGCCTAACACGCACTCACATAATACACATCCAAACTCCATCCAAGGGTCAGAGATGTCATTTGATTTTTTTCCCTCTCTTTTCCTCGCGCTGCTGTAGCAGCTGCCACGAGTTCCATCAGATAGCGCGGCTGTTCCAGGTAGACTGGCTGTTTGTCACCACGGCCGTCAGCACCATCCACTCTCCGTCGGCGCACCTGCCGCCTTTGCAAACAGAAGACTAATCCAAAAGCCGCTGCTGCTGGATGGTGTGAGCATGACAGATTAGCTGCCTGTCATCGCGTCCAGTCAGGAGACGCACGTTCCTGTTCCACAGACATTAAACGTACATTCAGCAGTTTGAGATAGAGCAGGTGATACACAAACATGCTGTAATTCAGGAGAACACGGCCATCATCACAGTGGCTCATGGGTAAGTGCTGTTTTCCTCACGACAAGGTGTGTGCATCGCCTGGCCCTCTGAATCTAAATCCACGCGTGTCATTGTGGATGTTTAACAAAGAGTGATTATCTGTCTGTGTTGGTGTTAACATACTGTTTTTCTGCCTGTTGACTGCCGGGCTGTAGCCAGGATTTTAAAAATACTAAAGTCACTACCGCAGACATGCCTATGAATATTGTGAATTTATCAGACCATTATGGCAACTCATAATAGCCTCCTCGCCTCAGTATATCTGTAATGTAAAGATTCAGCTGCAGGATTCTGAGGGTGGCACTTCATTCAGTCTCTGAATACAACCAATGTAGTGGTCCTTTTTTTATGATCATTCACTTTGTAAATTTTGGTACTGACAGCTGAAAAGATGTCTCTATCCTTTGAGGCTTTAAAATATGCTTTCTATTGAATTAGCACTTCAAGGGGAATGAAAATGAAATTAGTTTGTGTTGGCTGGCGATAAGGCGCTACACAAAGTTTATGCACATAGCAGCCAAACTTAAAATCCAAAAAGGAAGTCTGTCCTCAATTTTCTGCACTATTACTTACTGTGTGTGTTTCCCTTTTCTTAAATGAATTCAGTGCCGTACAGGTGAAAATGGGTGGCAAATCAAGTGAAGGAGAAGTGGTGAAAATTCTGTTAAGAAAAAAAAAAAGCACACAGGCCTGATCCATGAATCATGAGGCTGGAATATTTTAAAGTGAAATAGAGTTCTCCTTCCTGTGCCTACACTACCAGCGAGGATTTAAAGCGAATGTGCAGCTCTGGTGAAGATTAGAGGGCAAAGCACAGAGTGTGGGGACTGTGGGGGGTTTTTGTTTAGCTTTTTTAAAAGCAATGGACTATGATAATAACCATGACCTGGACCAAGCTACAGTAGAAAGGAAGTGATCAACGTGTTCCCCTAAAATTTTTCCATTTGATACTCAACTGCACAGTGTCAGAATTTTTAAAGAGAGCCAGATTTCTTTCAGAAATGTACCTGCTTGGTTTCCAGAGACCAGGATATTATATATTATATAATGTCAGAGTTTGGACCGTACCTATGGAAAGCTTTACGCTGCTGACAAATGGAGGCAATAATTAAAGCTCCGAGCTCGCCATTGCTGAACCCAAAAAAAGTCAAGAGTGATTGCTCAGGTATGTGATGATTAGCTTTCCCTTACAGGGGGATGAGATCCAGATGTTCATTGTGTCTGCTGCTTGAGTGAAGGAGGGCACTCCATCTCCCTCTCGCATGTGGGTACGACTCACTCGCTCCAAAAAGTCTAATAATCAGCTGCTTTTAAAACAGGCTTGATTGCCAAAACAAGCTAGCAGATAGGAAGGAATCTGACAGCACCTCACCTAGCAGTCGTGTGAGATTTGTTTTTCAGAAATAAATTATCATATAGTATCAGCAAGTGAGATCCAGCTGTTTTGATTGGGACTGAATGTACACAGGGACTTGTACATGACTGTTGCTTTTATCAAGTTTGATAGAAATATCTAATCTAAACTTGGATGCTGTTTGGAGTGTCTTTGATTGTCGGCTGTAAGTATGAACATGTCATACTTCTCAGTAGGTAAAGTGTTGGCCCCGTGATCGGAAGGTCAGGGGTTCGATTCCCCTGAACGGCTACCCTGAGGTACCCCTGAGCAAGGTACCGTCCCTGCACGCTGCTCCCCGGGCGCCCAATGGCAGCCCACTGCTTCACTGAGTGAATGGGTTAAATGCAGAGAGGAATTTCCCCATGGGGATCAATAAAGTATACATTAAAGGATTAGTTGAGAAATTCAGACTAGAGCTTTTTTTTGATGGATTTCCTTAGTTGCTTGTGTCTACTAAAGTTACCATTCAAGTTGCAGTTGTTATGGTTAGACAATTGACAATGAACTATATGCTTCATGACATTACTATAACAACGATGCAAAGATACTGAAAGGTCATTTGGAACTGAAAAAGGCAATCTTGTTGAGAGCAGCCATCTGGAGTCAAGGAAAGATAAAGGTCAGGCCATGTCATTAGTATAGTAATTTGTACACGACACATATGTGTGTGTGTGTGTGTGTGTGTGTGTGTGTGTGTGTGTGTGTGTGTGTGTGTGTGTGTGTGTGTGTGTGTGTGTGTGTAGGAG
>VUQG01028711.1:5017-25760 GCA_015106755.1 Etia nguti | reverse complement strand
CACACACACACACACACACACACACACACACACACACACACACACACACACACACACACACACAAACCTTCCATCAAGGTAATGGATAAACGTAATATGGTCCTTGAAATAGGTGGAAGAAGTCTGCATGTCCATATTTACTTGTGATGAAACAGCGCCCCCTGCAGGAGAAATTATTTCACTCACACGAGCATGCAGTCAGCCAAGACCTCAGATCAGTCTTTAAAACTTAAGCTATAAATACAATTAAATCTCACCTTTTGAATTTCTGATGACAGTATTAAAACTGTTCATTTCTATATTGCATTGGCCTGAAGTAAGAATCCAAATAAGAATATGAATGTGTTTAACTTCAAGCAGGCAAGAATAGGATTTATTTAACAATTTCTAATGGCAGTGAGAAAAACACATAGATTAAATACGCAAAGTTTAGAATAGTTGGCCATAACTTAAAATGTCAACAAATCTCAGTAAAGACAATTCACTCGTGGAGAAAAAAAAACATTTTATTTTGCTCCTGCTGAAGTGGACTGTGACATCAACTCTTTGTTATAATTAAGTCAGGTGCTGTGGTAACAAATGGGTGGTAAATATGGCAAGTCACAGCAGCATTTAAACAGATACATAACCATTATAGTTTTCAGCACAGTCGGTGCTTTTTATCCTTTCCTTACCATGTCATGGGACTTTTTTCTTCATTCTCTATGTGTTTACATACCTCTCTACAGTTGAGCATTAATGAAATTCTTATTAATATCTGGCTCTCTTTTGTCCTCTCTCCCTCCCCTCACCCCCAACCATTTGCTGTTTAGCCTGGTTCTCCCGAAGGTTTCTTCCTGTTAAAATTGAGTTTTTCCTTCCCAATGTCGCCAAGTGCTTACTCATAGGGGGGTCATCTGATTGTTGGGTGTTTCTCTATATTATTGTAATTTTCCTTACATTATAAAGTATGTTGAGGGGACTGTTGTTGCGATTTGGCGCTATATAATAAATAAAAGCAAAGTGAATTAAATTTAAGTGACTTTATGTGTTTGTAATTATGAATCTTTATTATAAAACTCTAACTTAATATCTGTGTTTAAAAATGTAAGATTATCATGGATGTTTGAACTGGCCAACTTTATTGTTTGTTTTACTGATTTTTTTTTCTTCTGTTTTCAGTTTATTTTAGTTTACTTACTGTGGGTTTGCTTGTTTCACTTTGGTTTTTGTATTTAAATATTGAGAACAAGCCTATTCATTTATGTTCTCTGTAATGGACATTTGCTTTTGGTCTATATCTTTTTACTTATTTGAGATACCTTACTAAGTCCTGTGGTACTAAATAGAGTACCTCCTGGGCTTTCCATTGATATCTCGTGTGTTTGGGTGGCCTCTTTTAGCTCCAAAGATCAAGAAAATCACAAAATAGTTCAACTGGAAGATTATTTTTTCCTTGGTTCTCAGGTGGATATGTATAATAAATTTTTATTATTATCATCATTATTATTGTTATAGCTTCATATCTTTCACCTTTATATCTCATATCTTCAGAAGTTTGGAACAGAAATCACATAGCAAATGAATTCTGTGGAGATCCACTTCTGTAGAGACACATGCATCAAGCATGTGTCTCTACAGAAGTTCACAAATTTGTTCACAAATTTGAGACTAAAGATTAAAATGGTTTCCTTTTATTTTACTGTTATTAGTAAATTAGACTGATGAAAAATAAAACAAACACAAATCTCATTTTATTTATGTTGACAATCCAGAGCTGAGGGACAAGCAGGATGGACTAACAGGAAGTCGCTGTTGATTTGACCAATCACATGAGGAGCAGTCCAGCAGGATTCAGGGGAGATAGAGAGGACTTCTGCCATTAGCGTGTTCTAGTAGCTGTGTTAGCTCTGTCATTAAGTTAACCTAGTTGACCAGGCTTATTCTAATCTGCAGCACGAACACAAATAGTAAAGAGCTGACATTTTCTCAACGATACAGAGGTATAAGGCAGCAAGTGGACTAACATTTCGCTCGGGCGAATTTTGACCGAGATGTGTAACGACCTGGACTTGATATCAGGAACCTACCTGGCTGCTAGTCCGTTGACTGACAGCTGGCACCTGGCTGCTTAGCTAGCTGACTAGCTAGCTAGGTGAGCTGACGGGTTTTTTCGGGCTCATAGTCCGGCTCATAGTCTAGCTAGTACTGATTTTGGTATAGAGTGGAAAGCGGCTTCTCTGCATTATTTGACTCCGCCTGCTGTTCAAACCATGAGTTAGCTGAACAGCATCAGGCAGCAGTGTTCGGGATATTTTAAGGTCCAGCTAGTTTCTCTAGCTTTTAGCTTGAAGCCAGCTAGCAGCATTCATTCAGCTGCTGAAGCGTTAACGCAAGCACCTCAGCGGACTGTCAGGGACTGACTCTATCGAACTACTATCGTTATCGCGACATTTATACATTTTTTGGACTCGGTCCTGCTTTGGGCATTGTCAAGGGAAAATGAAGAAATTTTTTGATTCTCGTCGGGAGTTTGGGGGCTCCGGGCCTGGTCCTGGAGCCGGTGGAGGAGGCGCTGGTTCCGGCGGCGGCGGCAGCTTCATCGGACGAGTCTTCAGCATTGGAAGATATCAAGTAACCGTGGAGGAAATTATCGCTGAAGGTGAACTACGTGGCGTTCCCTTATGTGGATTACTACAACCACTTTAATTGTGATGTGGACGGCTTCACTTAAACGATTGGGCCTGTTTTTGTTTTGTTTTTGGCCCAGCCAGAGTAATGTTACTAACACAATGATGAGCTATCATGTTTGCTATACATTACTGAGTGGAAATGGCATTGGTTAGTAGATATTTACAGGTAAGGCTTTAGAGGTTACACATTTAGGCAGTCCTCTTCATGCCTGTTTGCTGCCAGGTTGCCCAAAACTGGCTTTTCTGTTTATCATTATTAATATTATTATTATTAACAGGCAGATTAGGAGGAAGACAGACTAGGTTGAAATTTTAAGCTGTAAAGAGGATGAGCTATACATCTGTCAGTGTGTATTCTCCTTGCATTACTACACTCTTTACCTGAAGGCTGGGAGGAACATGGCAAAACTGGATTTCCTGCTGAGCTGTAAGGGGCCAACGCCATGCTGAGTCACCTGTATTGATATTTACAGAGGGACTGGCAGATGTAGACTGCAGAAGGTAACTGGAAGTTGTTGGTTAGGATGTGTTGGCACATAGACTGTGACCTTACAGCAAGCTGAAACTCAGACATAACTTCACACCAACTTTTCCACGTGAAAATATTCTTGCACGTTCATTTGTTAATCCAAATCTTTAACTTAGTGGTGAGGACTGATTGCACCTTTTTAAGGTCATTTCTACTAGACAGGTTAAACGGGCTTTGTGAAAGAGGTAAACCTTTTCCCTGTGGTCATTTGTCTTTGCAATGAGAGTCTGCTGTGCTCTGTTAGCTAAGAGGGCCTGTTACTAAATAATAGATGAAAAAAGTCTGATTAATTTATCAGTACTATAGATGGGAACCATGTGTTTGGCCACACTCTGGCTTTATGAATGAGTTCCACAGAAAACTTCAGACACGCCCTGTACGGAGATGTTTGGGAATTTCTTTGTTTCTGTGAGCGCAGCTCAGTTCTGGAAACACTTTGGCCTTGCTGCAGATAGAAAAGCGCAATTCAGATGTGTAATTCTTAGCCCTACTAAATTGCATCACCATAATTATATATACAGCTTCCCCAAGATGCAAGTTTTGATTTTTTTTTTTTCATTACGTTTTGATCTGGTAGGAGAGTGGCTCTTTGTAATTTGAGTACAACTACTGTCAATACACCTGTTTATTCAGATGCTTTTCATTGAAGTCTGGGCCTGCAGTCACTGTTATCTGGCTGCGTCATGTAGTTAATTATTTTTTCCCCCTCTTACTCCAACTGCCTTTGTTGTTACTCTTGAACTTTGTGGCAACACACTTTACCCCGTGCTGACTAAAGCAGTGAGGGTGGCACACTGCGCTAGCTTTTGTAGCTTAAGGTTTGGAGGTCCACGCTTTGAACAGTGTTATTTTTTTAGCTGTGGGTCTTGGACAAATCTGTGATTTATTACTGACTTATCTTTGGATTTCCTGACACACAGCTCTCTCCCTTTACCGTCAGCAGGAAGTGTTGTTTTGTATTGATGTATAGAGTTACTGCTGGTAACATTAGTGTCCCCAGATCCTGCTGTCATTAATGTGCAAGTCATTCCCTTTTTGTATACCATAATTATCACATTTTCTAACAGAGGGGGGAAAAACTTTTGTAAGTCATATAAGATAGTTTATGCCACCTTCTCTTGTTTTTCTCCCTGTCACTGCAGTGTTGTGTATATGTTTGTAAACATCATCGTAGTTGTGAGGGCATATGCTGTGTCTTAGTCCAAAGCCTAGATCCTTATTATGCAAGTTCCATTACAC
This sequence comes from Etia nguti, assembly GCA_015106755.1. Taxonomy (NCBI): domain Eukaryota; kingdom Metazoa; phylum Chordata; class Actinopteri; order Cichliformes; family Cichlidae; genus Etia; species Etia nguti. The sequence goes on along the minus strand of VUQG01028711.1, from coordinate 21,320 downwards.
TGACAGATGTAACTGAGCACTACAAGCATTGGTGACACTTTTCATTGCAGAGCCCAAAGGTGTATATTTGTGTCCATTTACTACTGTGTGATAATCATTTTACGTCAAGGAGCAGTGGCTATTTGTAGCTGTACTTATTTGGTCACCCCGTCTCCTGAGACAGTAGACCACTGCTAAATGTTGCTTAAGACGGCTGCTAATCCTTCTAATTTCTAACAGGCATCTCAGATTAGACTGTGCAAGACAGCAGTGGATCAGATGCCTGGAGAGGCTAGGCGCACACGTGCCCGCCTAGCCTCTGCTCTTTATTCTGATTCAATACAGGCCTCAGCTCTTAATTAAACTTCATATCTCATCCAAGCAATTGCTTCTCATGTCATAACACTAATTACTGAGCAGCCAGCTCCTTTTTCTTAGATGCAGCCACTGGAGAATTTAGCACTTCATTGTGAAACTTCATGTCATTTAATTCATGTTGACAACAGTAAAATTACTAAGTGTGATCATCCATGCTGACACACACAGGATGGAGGACCACATGATTTCATATTTAGTGTGCGTTCCTGTTAAAAGATCTTGCTGTACTCTGTGAATATCTTTAACAATGCAGCTTGTAGTGAGTAATGCCGATAGTACAATTGTCTCTAGCTTAGTGATTCCAGAAGGAAGAGTCAGCTTGGTGCATGGCATCAAAAAGTGTGAAAGATGATGATAATAATAATAATAATAATAATAATAATATAATTGAATCTTAAATATCTATATATCTGCTGACAGATACTCAGTTTGTGCTTTATTTATTAGTGCAGTATGATTGCTGGTGGTTTTAGTTGCTGTGGCTGTCACTGTCATCACTGTGACTAAACGTGGGATGATAAATTCTCTCACTTCCTATGTCGTGTCAGTTTTGTCTTCTTGCATCTTTTCGGCACAACTGCTTACTCACACAGTTTTGTTTCAAGGTGTTGTGACCATTGTGCCAGCCAGCTAACTCACCACACAGTGTTTATGCTAAACCCGGGCCATCAAACAGGGTTGAATTATACCCCTCTGCAGGGCTGTTTGACACCAGTGCTTTAATTTGCATAAAACAATTCGTTGAACATGTTTGATGGATTTCATTTTTATTGTGACTTTATCAGACTCATTGTAGTTTAGGTTATGATTATTTGATCTGCCAAGGTCATCTTTTTTCCTCAGTAAAAATCAAGTCCCTGTCAGCAGATGGTCACTGTCCCGAGAAATAAACTCAAACCAGTCTGAGCAGGGCGGTATGCTTAGCACTGTTGCCTCATAGGAAGAACGTCCTGGGTTTTAGCACCAATGCAGTGCCACTTATAATTGCACTATATATGGTTGCAAAAAATGGAAGAGACATAACTTTGGTGGTTTTTCTACTTGTGCATTTCAATTTGTTCATTCTCCCTGTTCTTCTCTTTGCAGGAGGTTTTGCCATAGTCTTTTTAGTGAGGACTCATCAAGGTGCACGATGTGCGCTAAAAAGAATGTATGTCAACAACGAACACGATTTGAAGATCTGCAAACTTGAAATACAGATTATGGTGAGTGTGATTGTCCAGAAGCTGACTGGAGCAAATTCAGTAATTTGCATTACTGTTAGCCTGCTCAGCAACAAAAAAAATCTATCTAGTGTTATGTAACTTGACACAGAAAATGCAAATATGATTAACCCCGAATGCCCAAACTTAAAAAAAAAAAAAAAAGAAAAGAAAAGTTATTCAGAAACACTATTTGACCTGTGTCAAGTGGTGATAACAAAGCAGCACTCATGATTGTAATTAGTTCCATTTTAGCACTTGAAGTTCTGTTTAAAATGTTGCCTTGTAAACTCAGTTGCATGTCCGTTTCCTAACTGTAAGTGAAACAAACCAGTTCCTGTAGCCACTCCCTGGTGACATGCCTATCAGATGATTTTATCATCATTGCTTCAAGTCCTTTGGCAGTTAAAATTAAACTGAAAATTTACAAACATGGATGTATTTTATGATCCACCAAATAAAATTTCTTAGGACTGCATGATATCTGAAAATTGTATCTCTCGCTGTTCATCATTGCTGTTTCTCTCTCTGTTTGTTTACACAGAGGGACCTGGTGGGTAACAAAAACATAGTCGGCTTCCTGGACTCCAGCATAACTGCAGTCGGAGCTGGTGATGTGTGGGAAGTCCTGATCTTAATGGACTTCTGTCGAGGTAAATCGCCCAACCCCCCTCCCCATGCCTTTCTATCTCTGAATTCAAAGGTCCATTACCCTCGGCTCTTACAGCATCCTTTTCTTTTTTTTTTCTTTTTCAAAGGCAAATGTTCAGCTGATAGCTGTCGTGGTCAATAGAACTTGTGTTTTACTCAGTGCTCAACTTAGCTGTGTCATTTATAGAAAGATAAAATGTTAACATGCCTGTGCCATTGTGAGCATCGTTAGGGTTTTTAAATTGTGTAGTGTAGAAAATGTATTCATTTTGTTATGCTATAAACAGCATTGTTAATATGTGTTAAAGCAGTACATTCATGATGCCCTCTTTACCTTTTTTCTCATGTGTAAAAGCTGACCACTTTCAAGTGTCATGTGAATGATAAAGATTAATGTATGTTTTTCTCATTTATTGTGGATGTGTTGGTATCAGAGGAAACTTATATTTGAGCCTTAAATATTACCTAGAAATTTGAAGTAATAACATTAAAAAATAAGAACTCATGATGTCTTTTTGTTGACTAAATTGTTTCATGTAGGTGGGCAGGTGGTAAACCTGATGAACCAGCGGCTACAGACGGGCTTCACTGAAGCTGAGGTGTTACAGATCTTTTGTGACACGTGCGAGGCGGTCGCTCGTCTACATCAGTGCAAGACTCCAATCATCCATCGAGATCTCAAGGCAAGCCTAATACATTTTCTGTATGCGAATACTACTAACGGCACAGATCTAGCTAATGTGTGGTCACACTAGTAATTTGGAAGTTTTTTGTTTGTTTGGTTGGTTGGTTGGTTTTTTGCGTTTGTTTCACTGTACATCACATCTCACAAGTCTCATCTTGTCTTCCACACGTAGGTGGAAAATATTCTTCTTCACGACCGGGGACACTATGTGCTCTGTGACTTTGGAAGTGCCACCAACCGCTTCCAAAATCCTCAGACAGAAGGGGTGGCAGTTTTGGAGGATGAAATCAAAAAGTTAGTTGTTGGGGGGTTTTTTTCTCTCTGATATACCATCTACCCTTTTTTCTCCCTATATTTCAGAAGCACATTGGTCTGTTCTCATACATTACTGCTACTGCAGGTACACTACGCTGTCATACCGTGCTCCAGAGATGGTCAACCTCTATGGGGGAAATGTCATCACAACAAAAGCAGACATTTGGGTGAGGCTAACTTTTTGTTTCACTTTAACATTTAAAATATTATCTAACTACCATGATGTCATACAGAGTAGATGTTTTTATACGTGTTAATTTCCTCGTCTGCACAGGCCTTGGGTTGTCTTCTCTATAAGCTGTGCTACTTCACCCTTCCATTCGGCGAGAGCCAAGTAGCTATCTGTGATGGGAGTTTCACCATCCCAGACAATTCCCGCTACTCACATGAAATGCACTGTCTCATTAGTGAGTACTCTCTTTGCTTAGATCAAGCGACCGTTCTGCTTTCTGAATCCGTGTAGTGTTTAGGTGCAGTTAAATTTAAATGCGAATTAACTCAGAATAATTTTTGCGTCTCAGGATACATGCTGGAACCTGATCCTGAACAGAGACCCGACATTTACCAAGTATCCTACTTTGCCTTTAAACTGGCTCGACGAGAGTGTCCCGTCCCAAATCTACATGTGAGTCATCATGGCGAGAGCAATAGTGGGAGTAGTAGATGAAAATATGTGTGTGCTTAGCAGTTACCAGGTCATCACTTAGATTTTCTTTTTGTTACTACAAATCTTTGATTTTACATCTCGTGTGGTGGGGTTTGAGTTTCCTCTTGGTTTTCCAGAGAAACAGCATTCTAGGACACAGTGATATTAATGACAGTCTGAGGCTGATGGTACAGATTTTGTCACTAGGCTCTTAGTGCACAAAACAATTCTACATTTATGGACAATACTAATCAAAAATGTATTTAAAATGATTTGATCATTTTTGATAAATCTTTTCTCTGCTGCAGAATTCCCCTATTCCTGCAAAACTTCCTGAGCCTATCAAAGCGAGTGAAGCAGTGGCCAAAAAGAGTCAAAACAAAGCCAGGTGAGTGACAAGCAAAGTGTGTGTGTTGTTTTTATTAATACTATTGTCATAAGAAACTTTGCATTACTCTGCAGAGTTTCCTCCTTCTTCTTCCATCAGGCTCACAGACCCAGTTCCTACCATGGAAACCTCAATTGCACCTCGACAGCGGCCCAAAGCTGGACAGGCTCAGCCCCAGCCCATATCAGGCATTCTTCCCATCCAGCCAGCGCTCACCCCACGCAAGAGGCCTGGTGTGGCTACTGGGGCACCCCAGGCTATAGGTACAAGGAGCTGTTTTAAGTATGATTCTCTCTATATGTCAGGGTTAAAACCGTTGTGATCGAAGCCTGGATTTATGATAACTGTTACCCTGGTAACACTATTTATATTAAATTACTTTTGGTACATGAATCCCTCAAGAATGTCACTATAAAATCTGTTTAGATGGTGTGTTCCTATTGGTTTAGTCTGCTCTTTAAAGGCTTTTAGTTTTTATTTGAACTCCCTTCTGGTCCACTTGCAGAGACAGAGTAGATGGTGGCATGATTCACCCTCACATTTATTTATGTGTTGTTCAAATTCATTCTTTTGATTGGTATCGGTCCAATTCGTTTTTGCCCCTGAGCCATAAAAGGCTGATGGGGTGCTGTCATCACCCCACTGTGGGGGCGGGCGGCATATATACCCAAGTTTGTGAATGCAATAACTCGAGAACGAGGTGATTTAAGATTTTCTCACTCACTTGCACAACAAGGCTTGTGTGCATGACAGCTGGTTCATGTAAGAATCTGCACAAAAAGAATCTGTGTTGTATTTGATCATCAAGAATACTTTTATAATCTTCTCATATTTCTTATTCACTTCCCTTACAGGTGTCGGTATCAGTGTCCCTCCTCCAGCTGCAGCTGTTGTCCAACCTGCTCAACAGGCCCCGTCTGCTAACATGCAGCCGCAGGCTACATCTCAGCATCAGCAGCTGCTTATGAAGCAGCAGCAGCAAGCCTCTGCCTTCTTAAGTCCACAGAGCACTCAGCAGGTAGGAAGACTCTTAGAGCAAGAATGGAAATGGTGATTAGCTGCACTGTGTGCTGTCTCATGGATGGCATTAAATAATGCTGTGCACGCGTGGTGAGACATTTTAATGTCTTCGTTTTCAAAGAATTAACAGTATCAGAGGTTTTTCATTAATTGCATATTCACTGTGCAAGCAATAAGAAGAAGAGTGTGATACCACACAAAGGTTTTGGGGCCGATAATGAGACAGACTTGGAAATACAAACTTCAGGTGTGGGCTGTCTGTGTTTTGACTGATGAACTATTTTGATTTCTGTGGATATTAGTGATATTGTTTTTTGGCTGAGCTGCCCTGTTTGTTGTTCAAAAATTAGTTTTAGGAGCTGTGTTTAGTTTCAGTGAAGATACAATTCACCATGAATTATGTTCATCACTGGTGTGTGTTTCAAGCCAAGCTACACATTTATGCTGCTCCCAGTCTTAAAGTGGTAATCTCAAAGGTTTCAGGCCTGGTTTGATTTGGTTTCTTACCAATTAAGATTGTGTTCATGGTGCGAGAGGGGTGTGTCTGCATACGGTTAATAGGAGCCTCGCATACTTCCTAAATTAATTATTATTAAATGTCATTTATAGGTTTGTCCTATACAAATGCTTTATTTGCTGTATATTTTGTAACTGATAAATAACAGAAATATAATCTAATGCGTCATCCTGTAGATGAACTCCACTTCTAGTTTCTTACACTTCAGCTGGCAATGGTGGTCCTTGTTCTGCTCTGTAGGATTTGTGAGCTTGGCGTAGTGCAACATGAAACACTTCTCCACCTGCTCCACATTCTGGTTAGACAATCTTTACATGTTGCAATGGATCTCCAGAGCTGGAGGAGGACTGTTGTCACAGTCTGTAGACCAATATGTAGAAGCTGGCATCAGTCAAGATCCTATCTTGAGAAGTAGCTCGCTGTAACTTTCTTTTTCCATTCATTCTTGTAAGGTTTTAACTAGATCTGCTGTCAACAAATTTTCAGTTTTTTGACAGTGTCTGATGCTGAACACACAACCTATTCCTGCCCAGGTTATCTTCAGAGTTTTAGTTTAATTTTGGTCTGAATTTTGGTCAAACTTCAAGTTTCAAAACCCTAACGTGCAGTTGGAAATAAACCGCATTTATACAGACTGTATCTAAAAGAAGAATCGTCCGATTTTAAAGTGGTTTAATTCCCCAGCCATTCTCCGGTAACAGTGGAAATGCGTATTATTAGAAATAGGAGATTCGTGAGTTTCATGTGGTTGCTGGTCGGTAGCATAACAGCAGCATTGGCGAGTTTGTATGGACAAATGCTCTGTGTCCGGAGGGGGACACATTGAGAACTTCTTAACAGTGTCTTGTATGTAAAACTTTATATTCAGCCATGTACTTTAAAAATTAACCACAAGCTTCTAATGTCCATTATTTCCATTACTATCACTTTAAAATCATAGCTTTTTGAAATCAGATGATTCTTTTTGATACACCTCACTTTATTTTACTGCTTGGAAAGTTTGCGACTAGCTTGAATTCACGATATTGATGATTTTCTGCCATCACTGCTCGCTTGTCTAATTTGCAGCAATAGGAGGTGTATTTTATTGTTACATTTTTAAAATTATGTTTCTAGATCTCTATTACCTGTTCCTCTGATAATGTTTCCGATCAGAGTAGGTGGAGCTAAATCAGTTACGTTTTGTGTGGAGGAAGTATCAAATGACATGTCAGCTGCCCTCTTGGCGCCTGAAGCAAGCTTAGGTTAACAAAGAAAGTTAACAACCACCACCATCATCATACCTGTTGTCTCAGACTGGATTGTTAGGTTTCATCGAGCCAGCTAACAGAAAAAAAAATCTTGGCTATGCTGTACTTTCTTTCTTAGTACATGCCTGTTGACGTGTTTTGTTGACACATTCTTGAGGAATGATGGTGTGAACTGCTAAGCTCACAGACAGACACGTTGCATTTGTAGTGCAAAATGAAATATTTACTTATTAGGAATCTTTTCTCAGAAAACTGTTAAATTCCCATTCTGTTACCTCATTTATCAATAAATGTCAATTTAACAGACATTTGTTCAAACAAACCCTTTGAGATTCCCACTTTAATATTAGCTGTAACAAATATTTCCATATTTTTATAGGTTTGTTGTAGGTTTTCACATTGATTTCTATTTTTTTCCTCTCCCTCTGTCCCAAATCTTCTGTACATTCATGTTGTTTGCTGGTGAAGCAGAACAGAAAAAATTCATCTGTTTTAGTTTTGCAATAAATAACGAAAACAATTACAGTTGGGCCACAGTTTATTACTAAACCTTGCTCACAGTCAGCTGTGTGGTGTTCCTGTGTAGCATCACCTGGTACAGAACCTCTACCACCACCAACTTCAGCAACAACAAACATCATCACAAGCATCCAGTCTGCTGCAGTATAAACCTAAACCTGTTCCTCAAGTTGTTACCCTGCAGCATCAACACCAACAGCAGCAGCATTTAGTCCTTGAAACTGCAGCTGCCCATCTCACACCCATCCCCGAGTCCGCAATTGTTGGTCCTGCAGCTCGTGGTCCAGAGTTTGTGGTAACGTCCTACTCCTGCTGCTGTCTGCTACTCTTTGGGTCGGGGCTGATTATTGGCTCGTCTCTAACGAATCACATCCAGACTTTTGCTCACTTCTTCCTCTTCTCGGTGGCAAAATATTTGAAAAATCTCATTCCATTTTTATAAAATGTATAATGTATAGGATTTTCATGAGTTTCTGTCAGACTGTTTCATGTTTTCCTCTCCTGTAAATGTTTCCTGTTTTCATAAAGTTGTAGTTTGGAGCAATCTTTAATCTAGCTTTAATGTCTTTGAATCAATTTTCTTTTCCAGTTGCTCTTACTTGTTCTAATGTTTGTATCTGATTCATTTATTTCTTTGTTATACTGAACTGTGCAAAAGTCTCCAGCCAGTTTTTTTCTTTATGTTTTGCTTCCAAGCAGCCAGATTTTCGTGTAATTTTTAAGTGGTCTTGAGCAAGAGTTCTCCAGGCTTTGTGATGGTCTTTAAAGTTTTTCTTTGGACATTGGCCTCATTTTTAGTCCAGTACTTGTATCTGATCATTTCAGAGGAATACTGACCTTAGAATCGTTCAAACATAGAAAAGACAGCTAACTCAAGGGATGGACCAGTGTTGTGTCTACACTTAACAGACAAGTTGGCTTTTATGAACAGAACCAATTTTAAATTGTATCTTTAGGCACTTTGTTACAACAGCCTGTTGCAAAAGCATACCATTTGTTTTTGAGCTGACTCTTTGAAAAATGAAGAACTTTGATTGTCCTTCAAGAAACTGGAGAAATACTTCTGAGGACCAGAAATTACAAGAAAGCTTGCCTAGCAAAGTTCAGGCTGTGGTGAAGAATAAAGGTGGTCATACCAAATATTGACTTTCAAGCTGTTTAGAATTGTACAAACTCTGTTTGTGCTTCTATATAATGTTTTTCCATGTATGTTTGCACATGTTTCAATAGACCACAGGAACTTTCCCTATTTTTTCTAGAAAAATATAAAGAAAATAAACTAGACTTTTGCACAGTACCATAGAGAAAGGGTTTTAGTTACTGACACATTTTCACCCTTCTGCATCATTTTTTTTATTTTCTCATTGCAGACGACTGGCAGAGGGATCCACAAAGTTGGCTCCCTGACACCCCCCTCCTCGCCAAAGACGGCCACCAAGAGTGGCCACAGACGTATCCTTAGCGATGTCACCCACAGTGCCGTGTTTGGGGTCCCCGTTAGCAAGTCGACCCAGCTACTTCAGGCAGCCGCAGCTGAAGCCAGTCTCAACAAGTCCAAGTGAGCAGAATGAACTCCCCTCAGTGATCTGAGGATGAACTGTTCTTTCATGACACTGAGTGAAGCTGGACGTGCAATAGACAGTCCATTCATATGACAGCACCCAGAAAGAGGACAAATAACTCTTTTAGATCCCAGAGAATCTAAGTCTTTAAATAACTGTTCATTCACCCCCCTTACTACAACATCCATCAGGACGCCAGTGTCCACTGACTTAACATCCTTTGTGTAGTTTCACCGTGTGCTCCTACTGTCTTTTATATTTATCTTTGTACTGCAGATCAGCAAGCACTACTCCTTCTGGGTCCCCCTGCTCGTCCCAACAGAGTGTATACCATCCAGGTGACGTGGAGGCCTCCTCAGCACTCACTCTCCCCAACACTCAGCCCGCCTGGAATCCTTTTGGCGACGATAACTTTTCTAAGCTAACAGCAGAGGAGCTGCTTAACAAAGACTTTGCAAAGCTAGCTGAGAGTAAGTTCAGCTTGTTCACACACAGCATTAGTGAATCATTCCATGATCTAAAGCCTGTTTGTTTGTTTTTTTTCTCCTCCTTTGGCTTGTGCACAGCTGCTGCAGCTGGAGAGAAAGCCGCGGGATCCAATGAAAATCTCATTCCCAGCTTCAATGCCTTTCCAGGTAAGGCTTTGTTTAGCTTTTCTCAGTATGACTCTGACAGCTTCGTAAAGGATGCTTCTGAACCAGCTGGATTTGTCTCAGTGATTGAGTATTTGCGTATAATGTCGATCTATCATAAGGATTTGTCTGTGGGCTTGTATACTTCTATTAAAAGAAAGCAGTTTATAACCATCAGAAATCACAGCCCAGCCATCATCTTAATCTTATTTGCATGGTAATTGTTTTTTTTTTAATTGTTGCATCTATATGCATCCATTGTAGAAAACTGCCCGCAATTAATATTGAAATATTCAAGTATTAGCTGTTGATTACTACTAAAGCCAGTATTCAGGACAGCCCTAGAGCCTGGCGCTTGTTGTAAGCAGGCGAATAGTCAAGTCAGAGTATTAGCTTTAAACTGCAGATCTTCAACTGATGCTTCCAAGCACTGACTTTGAGTAAGCATCCCTATTTTCTTGCATATTATTAGAGAATTTCTGTCCATCATTATGTTGAAGTTGTGTAGGTTATAGCTGCTCTATATGTCTGTCTGATTTTTTAGAGCCATCATCGGTCCACTGTGCAGTATTGATCTATAGCCATCACCTCACAAGTGTAGCGTCAGCACTGTTGTCTCCCAGACCCTTTTAACTGCCTCTCACGCTGTAATATTGTGCTCACACCAGGACGCAGAGCGAGCCATGCCTTTGATTCTCCTGGACTCTTAGCAAATATACCTCATGAGTGACTTTGTATTTGCTCAGGTAGTGTCTTGGCTCTCACACCATCCACAGGTTAGCTTGCAAGTGCCAGTTTTTGTGGTTTGGATTAGTACACAGTTCTATCTTGTTGACTTAGCGAGCAGCCTCACAGTGGCTTCTTGTCAGCGTTCATGAATAGACAGTGTTGCTACAGCTAGATCGCATCTCATTTGCAGGTCTGTGCTTTCTCGTTCTCTGTTGCCTGGTAACACGAAGGACAAATTCTCCTTTGTTAATTGGATTGCTTTACTACTAGTGGAGCCTGCTTACCAGTGCTGCTAAGAACAAGAGAAAGCTAAGCACACTCTCCTGTTGAAATGATGGTCCAGCTTTCTATCTTCTTCTCTGTTCTCTTCTCTGGCTTGAGTGTTTCTGGAAGTGTATGCTTCATGCCTCTTTACTTTTTTTGTGTGTGTGTGTACGTACTGTTTAAGGCCTGAACAGAGAGGATAAAAACGTTACATAATAAGGGTGTGGGTAATCTTCTCTGCCCAGCCTAAGCTATCTCTTTGACTCTCTGGATCCCTTACTGAGACAGAATGCACACAAGCAAACACACACTGACTTCTACTAAAGGAGCACAACGTCCCATCTGAGATAACGTGAAAACAGCCTCGTGGCAAGAGTGCAACAACATGTAAAACATACTGTATGTAGCATTTTAAAACTACATATTTTCACTGTTGCCTGTGAAAATCAAATGTTCGACATTTAGGATTTGTGAAAAGCTTTTCATCAGCGTTGGCGTCTTTCCTATAGCGAAGGGGTCAGAAGGTCACATCTGCTGTGCCATTTTCTGAGCCAACACATTCCATGTCTTAGATGGCCCCCCAACCCTTTCTTTGCCCCATAGCAGTTTCCTGTGAGTATAAGGCTGCAGTGAAAAATTAGTAACTGCATGAAATACACTTAGACTATAATAAGTAGAAATACACAGCATGCATGAAACACACTTAATACTTAATAAAATCAGTTCTTATTTGTGAGTTTTGGTAATGACAACATAACACTATCAACTGTGGGTTTTGTTTTGTTTTGTGTGCACTGCTCCAAAAATGAGCTGAAAATGTTGTGGACAATAAAAAGGAAGGTCTTCGGTGGTTGCTTTAACTTGAAGTTTTTGAAGGTGTGAAAGAGCATGAGAAATGTTTTCTGCGTTAAAAATCTGCTGCCATAAATAAACTTTATTTGGTAACTGAATGCTGTTGAGGAAGGAACTGTAACCCAGGGATGTCAAACTCATTTTACATTGTGGGCCACATACAGCTCACTTTGACCAAAAAAATAAAAAATTTAAAGAATCTACAGTAAATTTGTGAAATTAATTGTTTTTGTATAGTATGAATAGCCATGACGCAGATCTTTATCTGTAGGAAAAGCTGCAAAACTCATTAAAACACATTTAAAGGTCAAAACATTTATGCTGCCCTTTATATCTTCCAGAGTCATCCAGTTAGCCTGATTTGAGTCTTTGCTTGGCCTTTTCTGGTCCCAGAGCCTTATGTTTGACACCCCTGATATAAACTAACAAATGATTCAGTAACTTTATTATATAGATGTGAAAGTACCTCGACATTTACATGATATCCTTTATTCTTTTTACTTTTTTTTAATTGTCTGCTGGATGTATTTTGTTTCTAAAAATGCTGACCATGAAGGCAGCTAGATGCATTTGTCTTTGTTGATTTTTTTTTTTGATTTCTTTTTTTGCCATCATGCACTATCGCAAAAGTGTAGTTTCTCTGCTCCTCTGTCCTTTCTATGGAAAATCCTCTCTCATTGCCCTTTTCTCTGTTGCCATCTGTCCCTTTTTCCTCTCCCTCTTCTTTCTCTGGCTCACTCACAGAGAAGCTGATTGAGGGACAGAAGTCCCCTGATACTTCTCTTCTGCTCCCTGACCTCTTAACCCTGACTGACTCCTTCAATACTGCTGCAGAGAGCACCACAAATGGTACCAGCTATGTTTTTGTCCCATGCTTTGCCCCCCAAAATTCCTCATCTGCTCTGCATATGTCTTCCTTCCCTTCCTTTTCTCTCACGTCCTTAAAAAGTCAGGCATAATCATCTGGGAAAGGAGCAAAGATGATGTTCATCAATTTTTTTTCTTTTTCTTTTTCTTTTTCTGTACACTACTAATAACTTCTTTGTATTACTGTTTTACGTTGTGTTTATGTAGCAAAGGCAGAGGTGTGTGTGGACTCGCTGATTCCTGGTTTGGAGGCTCCCCAGCCCCAGAGACATTCGGGCCAGCCAGAGCTCATTCCTGCCAGTGTGCCAGGTTAGCATCCTGGACCTCAGAATAGCACTTTATCCGATCACTGTTTTACCCAAGGTTAACTAAATCCAGATTCGGTGACAATCTTAAGATGTAGTTTTTATTGATTTTATCAACACAAACATTTGCTGGCCTCCCAGATCCCGATCATTTTGGGGTTCAGTTATATGGACCATAACCTGCTTAAACTTTAGGGTGTTAAGTGGTCTATTCACTGAGATCTGCTGCATTTTTCTGTGACCCACTTTGCCACGTTTATCTTTAAGTGCTATAGAAATAAAAATTGTACTCAATTGTTAAAAAAGAGGCACCTCTTTTTATTGATTGTTATTAAATAAAGCTAACATACCTTTTGGACTCTTTATGCTTGCACATATAAGCTGTTGTACTAATACAATGCATCTTATTCTGCTCCTTGCACTAACAGTCTTACTTTCTCATACCCTTTCTTTCTCTGGTGGCTGTCTCAGATTCTCTCACTGGGGAGGATTCTCTGCTGGGTTGTGATCTGTTATCTCATACCTGTCATGGAAACCCATCTGTTTCTGTTCTCCCTTCTTCTTGCTCCTCTGCTCCTCCTGGCGCTGGATCCTGCCTGGAGGAGCTGCCAGCTGGTCAGACTGCTTCTGGTAAGACCTTTTATTTTCCGTGTGCGTGTGTGTGTTTGTGTTGGTGGGGGTGGGTTTCGGGGTTTCAGTGTTTGTGGCAACACAATTGCAGACCCCTGATCAACCACACAATAGAAAGGCCTGTTCAGATAGTAAAAAGCAAAAGTGGAAATTGAATTGGACACTAAATGACAGCCTCACCAGACCCTTGACTCATTTGTAGAAGATGCTAAAAGCCATGTAAAATTGAATGGCTTTTAAACACTTTGACTGCCCTGGCTGCTTCCGTTTATAATCTACTCGCATCCTCCTTTTTTTTTTTCTTCTCCTTCTTCTTCTTTTTTAATCTCCTGCTCTTTTCGTTGGCCGAGTTAACCTCTTCCCGCTTCCATCGTTACTTCACTTCCTCTTCCTTCACCACAGACTCTGCTTTCCTCATGTCGTGTGGGGAGAAGGGCAATGACGACGAGTTTGATCCTATTCCAGTGCTCATCTCCAAAAACTCAAATCAAGGTAAGGCTAACCTAATTCTGAGATGAGCACTCACACCTGCTGAAACCCAGACTGTGAGCCACAAAGATGAATGAGCTATCCCCCGCCCCTCCCTCCCAGTTTAGTCACCATTAGCTTGTTCCTGGGATTTCTGATGTGAGAAGTCTTGTATGGGTGGCTTTTTTCTTATCTCATCAAGCTCTCACATTAGTCATCTTTTAACTCCCAGTGCTTTGCCATGTTGCAGATGTTTTGGCTCTTTTTAGTTTATCTTGAAAGTCTCCTCATGTTAGTATGGCTTTCCCTAACTTCCCCCTCCCCCTGTAATGATGCAGCTGTATAAAAGTTATCCCAGCTCACTCTCTGCTTGTTTCTCTTTCTACCCCCTATTCATGCATCTCTCTGCTCTGCCATCCCCTCATCCTGGTCATCTCCCCACTCTTTAATTTCTCCATGCAATCCCTGTTAAAATTACTTATTCTTTTGCTTGTCTTTCACACTCTCCCTCGGCTCCTCCATGCCCATCTCTGTCTCTATCTCTATCTCTCTTTCTTTCTGGCACGTTCCAGGTGGTCACTCGCGCAGCAACAGTGGCAGTTCAGAGTCCAGCATCCCCAACTTGGCTCGCTCCCTTCTGCTGGTGGATCAGCTCATCGACCTCTAGAGGGGGTGGGAGAGGTCGAAGGGGCAGTGTGCAATCCTAACAAAGGGACACGGGGAGGGTTGGGGGGGTAGAGATGGGCACGCAGAGACACTTAATGTAGCACCTTATGAACCGAGAGGAGCCAGTATTCTCTTTATGTGCCTCCTTGGCCTCAACTCCATCTCTAGTTGCCTGATAGCTGGTTTCATATGTCTCTGCTAGCCGCTGACATTCCCACACTGGTAAAAAATCTTTTCATTAATGCCTGAGCATATCGTCCGCTTCTGTCTTGGCTACACCATGGTCTTCCTCATGCTTTCCTCTTACTCACATTAACATCCTTCACAGAGTGCACGCCCATGGTCGACCATCCTCGTATGCACATGTTAAGCATGGTTATATGTGTCAGGGGTCTGACTAAAGATTGAGGACTGTAAAATGCTGTAGATAATTTGATGCACTTTCCTATGAGAGCTTTGACCTACTGACCGAACAAAGATGCAACCTGGAGCTGTGCTTCTGTGCTGATTGAACCAGTTTACATATAAAAGAAGAAGTGTCAGTTTTGGATAGGTTTTAAAGATTTCTCACACTGTTGGAGTGCACATAGTTATGGAAAGTCAAATCTGTTCAATTGATTATGTGCCATGATTCCTTTATAAATCAATTTGTCTAAACCAGCTATTCCCAAAGTCAAGAGTGCTGCAGCCCACTTAAAAACCAGAAAATCCCAGAGGGCCCACCCAGTCTTAAATCCTCACTCTAATCAAAACACAAGAGAAGGTGGTGTGTTTCCTAGAAACTTTCCTTTCTATGTAAGAAAGCATAAACAACACAGGCTGTTTGCTATAAATTGCTAATGCTGCCCAGTCACATGCAAAGTGTCTTGGCCACCTGCCACCGGGTCAAGAGCAGTAAATTTAGATCAGAGTGATGAAAAACATCACAAACTCACCACCTCCGATCACCAGTGTTAATTCACTTTTATATAAATAAATACATTTAAATATGTAACTGTACATACTTATGCGTAATTTCCAACTGAATTTCTGTTATTACTGCAGGCACCTGTAGTACCTTTGTGGCCCACACTTTGGGACTCACTGGTGTAAACCGACCGAGTAGCTTCACAGGCCTGAGCATACCTGCGTACTGTCCCCTCTTTCTGGATGTTAAGCAGCGTGTCTTGTATTCTAATGCTACACCTGTAAATCTGTCAGTTGTGATCATTTCCTGAAACTGGTGAGGTCCGTGTTAATACGGCTGGTGAGTTCGGCTCCATTGCCACAGCACAGCTTCCCACCATTGTCAGCATTATCTACAACACCACTAATGTCAGCTCACCCTCATACCTGTGACCCGTCGTTGAGGTAAGCACAGCAGGAGTAAAAGGGAATGAAGGTATTTGACCTGTTCCGATGCCAAAGCTAAACAAGACTCTATAATCATGCTGTTTTTCCTCTGTGATGGTCCGCTCTCAGGGTCAGTATAAATGAGCAGATTTTTAGCAGAATACCAGCGTCACAGAGAGGAAAGTGCGACGTAAATGTGTAGGTATTATGTTAATGAAGGAACTTTACATGCAAATATCCTTCCTCCCTCTCCCACTGACATCCTCTCAGTCTTCTGGCCAATCCTTTGTTACCATATACCATAAAGTCAGTTGTGACAGTCTTTCCAGCCGAAAGAGAAATGTAAATGTACATAAAGTAACACTTCTTTTTTTTTTTTTTTTTTTTTTTTTTTTTTTTTTTTTTTTTTTTTTTTTTTTTTTTTTTTTTTTTTTTTTTTTTTAAAT
>VUQG01028708.1:0-19833 GCA_015106755.1 Etia nguti | reverse complement strand
TTGAGTTGATTAAAGTTTGACTTATCTGACTGTTTTGTTTCACTTAATGCGCCTTATAATCCGGTGCGCCTTATGGTCCGGCAAATACGGTAAATGAAGACAAGAATTTCTCCCAAAATTTGACTAAGCTCGACACTATCTACCAATACCGAAAAGGGACTTTTATAAGCTTTTTAAAATATATATATATATATATATATATATATATATATATATACATACACACACACACACACACACATATACACACATATATAAATAGATAAAATCAGGTATCGTTTCCATCAGACAGTAATGGTCGATATTATTTGAAATAAATCCTTTAGATGCAGAATGATGCAGTGTCTACAGAAAAGACTGATACTGACCACGAGGTGTTAAAGAAGGCTGTTTTTCCACCTCCACCTGCTGTCGGCTCCCAGAGGGGATGTTATTGTAGATGCGCTTATAGTGATTATACACAGCAACTGCCAACACTTTTTTTGCATAGGACTGGCCAACCACATACTTGTCAAGATAGGCATATATCTGGGAGGGAAAAAAAAATATTTATCCTTCACAACAGGAGAAAAATATGATCAAATTCCCAATCGAATGTTAAAAGCTTGTTTTGACAAATTGTTTCCTGCTTCAGTTTCTTACCTTCTTTGGAGGTGGAGGTGGTTTCTGTGCAAATGCCAGTTTCACTGCCTCCGCAGCAGATTCTGGCTCTTTGTTTAGCCCTTTCTTTGAGTCAGTTTCAGACAGCACCACGAAGAAGTGATGACATTTCTCACATTTGACAAATCGTGTTGATGCTACAAAAGAATACCACATAGTGTTAGAAACATTTTTAAACCAAGCTGAAGCAATTTTTAAAGACACTTCAACATAAATGTATGCATTAATCCCACTGATGCTAAAACCTAAAATAAATATGGAAAAAGTGAAAAACTGCACCTTATTATGTTTTTGATCCTTCGTTGTTTTGAATACTATTCAGCTTTGATCACCAGTAAAAGTCAACCCATGCTCATTTAGGGTCCAGTTATAGACATTCACAATCTGACACACAACAAGCAGTTCTCTTCATCGCATGCACTACAGGCTGAGGAAAATAAACTCCCCAATAACCTCATCAGAAATTTCCTGTAGCTGCTCATATCCATTTCCTCTGTAAGCTATAGATAGTTCATGAATATTTCTGAGATGTGTTGACTGACTAATGTGGTGTGGACCACCCACCCCTAGACAACAGAAAAGTTCAAAATTTTCTGCATTTGTTTGTATTATTGTGAAATAACGAAAACCCAGATAGATATCGATTTTTCTGAGGCCTTTGTTTATAAAGTCCTTTATAACCTGCAACTCCAGTTTTATCTTCCTAACTGGAACACCTGACTCTCAGTAGCTGTCAGAGAAGTAATTCATTCATAGCCCCGACTGTAAATGACTACTCTGTGTAAAGTTTTACTGTTCATGTGAAATTAACCAAGTCAAAGTGTGTTGCAACTGTTTTTTGATAATAATCAGACCACATTTAACAAGTATTCAATGCAGAAATCCTGATAATTCCAAAGGGACCCCCCCCGCGCAACTCAACTCAATATTGTACAGGAATAACAAATAATGTAAAGAAAATAATTTGACACATGTGATGCCTAGCCCAGCCTCTGGTATGAAGGATTTGTTTTTCCCACAGAGAATGCCTCTGTAGGCAAAACAGACTGTGTGCATACAAGCTTTGTTTGTTTTTTGTTTTAATTTGAGCATCAAAACAAACTTCCACCTTTTCGCCGTGGTCTATAAGAGGATAAATTGTTATAAACAGCTCACGAATTGTACATCACAAACCACTTCTCTGTCTGGAAAGAGTAGACTTACATTGCCAAGATAAAAATGAATAAAGCAGATGCAGCTAATGTAAATGTGGTTTTTACTTGATATTACTCACTATGATTGGTCGATTTAAAGTCAGTCTGTGTCCAAGATGTTTGTCAAAATGTTTATGTGGCATCACAAAATCTAAAACATTCGCCAGACAGCAATAAAACCGACATCACACAGTTTATATCCACATCTTTATTTTGACAAGCTGTGCCAGCAAAATACTTGAAGTGGTGGTTTGTGGTGCACTATTCATCTCCTGTGTTTACACTAGTGTTTATAGTTATTTCCATGCACAAAGGTCTGTGTCACAGAAAAATATGAAAGTTGATGTTAACATGTTTTAACACTAAATCATGAATTTAAGTGAGGTCTAATGCATAGTCCATCTTTTTTTCTCCCTACTCATCATCCATGTTCAGAGGAATCCAGTAACAGCAGCCATTTATTCTAGCACTGATAATACCATGTATTTATTTATGATTAGTTTGTTTACTTTGGTTTGTTTTTTAACTACTGGTAAACAACAACTTTATATCTTAAGAAAACATCTGTGACACAAACATTTCCACAACTGACACAACATCACATGACATCATTCAACAGTCAGATCATTTGTAAATAATTGTTGAAGAGTAATGTGTGTACTCACATACGAAGGTCTCTACATGTGTGCAGGGGTCCCCACATTTAGGGCAGCGTAGCTGGCTTCCACCCTTACCCGATCCTCCGGAGCCAGACATTCTCTTCCCCTCACTGAGGCTCTTCTGTGTAAAAACGACTGTGTTAGCACGTGTTAAATTAAAGTATTATGATCCTCTGCTTTAACTAGGTGGTGTACTTCCACATTTACGAAATGTTGTAAATAAAGATTACCTTTCCACCATCACTTCCACCATCCTTGGTTGTCCCATCTTTAGAGCCATAACAGACAGAGGTCTCTGAAAACGACCTCACACGTACCCGAGGAGGCAAATGAGTTTCTCGAAACCCGTGACGACTCAGGAAAAACAACTGAATTCGAGAGCACGACAATCCTGTAAAAAATCAATCAATCAATCAATCAAAAAGCAAAGTAACATCCCTTTAGATTTCTGTCAGCCACAAGTCTGAAAATAAATGACATTTACATATGATTTTAATTGCGTTTTCCTATACAGTGCAAAGTGTCCTTAGCATTAATTATTTTAATTTTTTTTCGGGAGGGAGGGGGCCATAATATTTTCACTTAAATTTTCTTTTAGTTTTCAATTAGGCTTCACCTGTGTCCGGGAAATTAGCAAATCAAGGTTAAAAGTCAAACAAAAAGGTTTTTTTTTCTAGAAACGTTTAAAGATTTTAAAATGGCATTTTTAACAACATGTATAATACTACATATTATAAGACTTAGAGCTTTTTATTGTCATGGTGCAGTTTCTTGCACAGCGAAATTGGGTAGCTGGACAACAAAAATGCAAAAGCAAAAAAAAAAGAGAAAACAATATACAACGAGGGAAAAATAAAAATAAAAAGCAATATGTATGTATACATATATACATATATGTGAGTGAACTATATACACATGGTGTATGCGTAAGAAACATTGAAACAGAAACATTGTGGGGCTGTACACAAGGGCATATAATAAATAAGGCTGGAGGGGCTATGGTCATTTAGGGTGGAGATGGTAATTTCACTGAGACCTAAATATTAAGGCTACACAATACATAAATACCATAAAACATAATAGAAAGACCATATTTCTATTAGATGTATATTATCAAGAGCAGCATTTCACGGTCTGAGGCAAGAAGTGTATTTACATTGGGTAAATTGGCTCCATGTGTTTTGTTGTTGTTGTAGTTTGTCATTAAATCATATACATTTTTGGTCTAAAATCTGAAATACGAAAACGTAGGTGATGTAACAACATTATCCTGACTTTGGCTTCTAAACTGTCAAGAATTATCTTTTCACCCCCTGTTGACGTTAGCTACAGAACTGTCATAACAAATAGTAATCTAGGTCAGCTGGGGCCCTGCTTCCACAAGTTGAAGCAAATAGCTCAATGTCATGCAGCTTAACGCAGCTGTAGGGTAGGGAGTGTGTGCGTCTTCCATTTCGTACCTCTGTTAGCAGTGTTTAGGAACAATCTGGCAGCCGAAGCACATGGACAGGACATCTTTTCTTCTGTCTCAAACTCCTTAAACCAACAAAATAGTGTAAAGTTAGCATCCTACAGCTAACAGACTGCGTGAATAAGACAGGCCGGTTTAACGCCTCAATACTCCAGCGTCACAGTTAGCATTAGCCCACCAGCTCGTTGACGAGACTAGATAGTCGCCACTACATATCCAACCCCTTTTCGTGTGTACACCACACGAAAAGGTGTTGGTATTTTAAGCTATCACGCCCTGCTAATGCTATAAAGGAACCCTGTATGAACACTGTATCTAGTTAGCTTACGTAAATAGGTAACTGTTAGCTTCGTATGCTAGGCCTTAACCAAATTCACTAAGCGTTTTCTTCTAGAGGAAATGACAAGCAGCCGACGCTGCAGAGCTAATAAGCAGAGTGACTCCTAAGAAAAACGAATTCGCAGGTATCGTTGCCAGCTTATTTAAAACGACTAACTACCAAACACAAAGAAACGTTTAACTAGCTTTCCAGTTTTACTCACAGTGCGCGTTGAAAGCAGTCGCGTCTTGACAGCCCCTCTCTGAAACACAAATTTGCTAAATCACTAAAGCTTCTACAAGTTTGTTACAGCTAGAAAGGTCAGTGTGTCATGCTAATGCTACAGTACCTGTTACATGAACGGTCAACTCCTTTAGACCGTTATTTCACAGGTGTGACACGAACTAAAGTGATGTAACGGCTGCTGTTATGAACTAGGTTAGGTTGGTTACCCGGCTAGCAAACTAGCCTTCCCCAAAGGAAGCGATATAAACAGTGTTCAGGGTGTCAGCAACATGGTGGATTCATTCGTGCCAGCGCATTCAACACCCATCCAGATATTTTGAGATCTCCTCAAACATGGCACGATTCGTGGTGCGTTCATGACTACGTTGTAATATGCAGCGTTAACAAAGATATTGTGAAATTACGTTGCGTTTGGTAGTTAAGGGTCATATCACATCTAGCACTGTAACCTGTTAACAGTTGTTTCAGTTACACTTTGTTACTTGATTATCTCAGTTCTGATTCAGCATGCATTATTATCTAGAAGTTTAACACAGCTTTGGTTCTCCTGAGAGGTAGTTTGACATTTTAATGTATGTAACTTTAAACAAAGGAAGACATACTCTCAGAAATATGGATTATAGGTTTGACATCACTTGTGTTAATGGCAAATATGCACTGTTTTGTCTTTATTTGATTTTGATATTATGCAGTGCTCTTGTTAATTTGTGTATTTCTTGTTGAGCTATCCAGTAGAGTGTTTGCAATTTGGTTTTATAGTTCAGTACATCACTTTTGGATTCTTGTGATACGTGTCCGCCTCTGTAACCCAGAGCCACTCAAAGTGAGGGCCATTTGTCTTTCTACATGCTGTGGAAGGGCCCAAGGGTTAAAAAAAAAAATACTGTGCAGTCCCATATAAAGTTGTCTATGTGTCACTGTTTTCCTGACAGGGTTTTTTGGGACACTTGATGAGATCGAGTCTGTGAAGTGAAAACAAAAAGTGCGTGATTTTCTTAACTGTTTCATATGTCATGCTGTTTCTTTCAGCACAGCTAACCGTTCAACCTGTCAAAACAGCTTGATAAAAGACAGAACTTTAGGTGAGACACAAACAAGAAGCATGAATAACAAGAATAATTATATGGATAACGGAAAAACTACTAATTTTAGGGGTATATTTCATCAGAAATATACTGTATGCTACTATCATTCAAACAGACGGCTGTCACAGGATGTGTTGTTGAATATAAGTGAATGAATCTGAGGTCAGAGGAGAATGGCCAGACTGCTTTGAGCTGATAGGAAGGCAACAGTAACTCAAATCACCACTCGTTACATCCAAGGTATGCAGAAGAGCATCTCTGAATGCACAACACATTGAACCTTGAAGCTTCAGCAGCAAAAAATAACACTCAAGACTGCATCTCCTGTCAGCTAAGAACAGGAAACCAACGCTTCATTGAATTCACAAATACTCACCAAAATTGGAGAACAGAAAAACTGAAAAAACATTACCTGATTTCATGGTTCTTAGTTTATACTGCAACATTTGTATGGTAATTAAGGCAGTTCTGAAAGCAAACGGAGCTTCAACCCGGTACTAGCAAAGTGTACCTAAAAAAGTACCCAGTGAGTGTATGTCTAAGGTTACAACTTTTCTCCCAGTCAGTTGTACAAAATAAGACCTGCAAACAAAAACTACTCATATAAATGTACGTTTAAAGTCTGATTTCAAATGTCTCAACCCAGCTGCACAGTTAGCTGTAAAAGCTGTTCCAGTGTGTCATCTCTAAAGGCTCCTGGACAAAACATGGCTTGTGAGCTTCTGCTGTCCACCACCACCTGTACCATCCCTTCATGTATTCAGAATGTTTTGTCATATCCACATACTCATTAAGGCAAGCTCTCGAGAGAAGTGAAAAATGCTAAACATCATGTTGACACAGCAGAACCTGATTCTTTTTAAAGAGGTCTCAAACACCTTTTATTTGACCGAATTATTAGACTTTTAGTACAGAAGTCTGTCTACAGATTACAAAAATACATACGTTGCTATGAGTACTATTCATCTTTGGTTTTTGGTTGTTTTTTACAAACAAATTAAACTGAAAAGCACACAAAAAGAAAAATTCCGCAAATATTTACCTGTATATTGTGACAAAACGTAATCATACAATGCTGTGGGAATCCAGCTGAATGATGTCATAGAGTTTGATCATTTATTTTTAGGTCTTTTTGAACTTAACTCTGCAGGTATTCACACTTTTGTTGTCCCACATGTACAAAAGCTTTTTGTTAGGATAGTACGACAGCATAGCCAAGATGCCATTACCTGACCTTATATCAAAACCTGCATCCACAGGACTCTCTTTCTTTAAATCATAGGCATATGTCACCCTTCTGTCCTTGTCATCTGTAAAATACAGCACCCCACACACAATGAAAGCATTTCCTGCTTTAGCTGTCGGGTAGGTGGTGTTTACGACAGACTCTATAGAGAATGTGTCGTCGTCGAGCTTTGCAACCAGCGTGCTGTCATCTGTGTTTGAGGCAAAGATGACCCACAGTCCACTTTCATCCACAGCAAACTTGAAGTATGTCTTTGAGTTTCGGAAAAGATAAGTCAGGTTGTGATATCTGGTGTCTGGCATCGTCAGAATCTGCGTTCTCTTCGTTTTCAGACCAAATCTGTAAAAATTAAAAATATTGACCATTAAGTAAATGTTGCAGGCATCAAACACCTCAAGACAGGCGCAGATGTTTACCACAAGCACTTACTTTACAAGTCTGTTTTTTCCACCGTTGTGGTAGTAAAAGGATCCTTTATAAACAACATGGCCACACCCCTGGTAGAACCTCTTGGTGTCTATAGTGTTTTTAGTGTTTTGCAATGGTGAAAGGTCTTGATATTCCCGCAAATGTCGACCTGGTGACAAAAAGTTCTCGTGTTAAATCCAATCAAATAACTCGAAAGTCTGCGATGAAGTGAGAATTCATGGACGTTGTGTAAGTCACCTGAAAAATGATCGGCCAGCCAGTACCGATCTTCATCCAGCTTCCACGCGTCTGACATCCAGGCTCCATAGGTGCTTTCCATTTCAGTGGGCTTCTCTGAGCATTTTATGCTTTTAATAATACACTCTAAACGAAAAAAAAAACACACACACTTTCGTATTTCAGTAAACTATACGATAGGAGCATAATTTGATAATGGCATGATTTGAATGGTAATTTAGCAAGTTTCTAACCACTTTCTGTTGATTTGTCACCGGTGGTCACACTGATCTTATTATCAGTCCAGAGCTTTTTTGAAGAATCTGAAAAAAAGGACAGATCATTTTTAATGTAAATATTAATGATGTTTGAGTCATAGCAAGTGATTATTACTTTGTATTTTTGGGTGAGGTGACTATAAATTATTAACACTATTTTTTATTGAGCCTTGCAACAAAGTGAAGCGTCAGTATTGAGGTCAAATGTCGGAGACGTGGCCATTTCTCACCAGTTCTCATGGGTTTATCGTTGACGTTTCCACTGTTATTGAAAGTGTCTCTCTTTTTATCCAGTTCTTCAGAAAGTGAACCTTTAAATTGGAAAAAAAATTAAAGAGTGTATAGAGATACTAATGATGTTACAGTTAAAAATACACTTTATTAGGCACACCCTACTAGCACTGGATTGGGCCCTCTTTTTACTTCACGCCTTTGATTTTTTTTTTTTTGGCATAGATTCAACAAGGTGTTGTAAACAACACTCAGAGATTTTGGTCCATATTGCTATGATAGCGTCACACAGTTGCTGCACATTTGTCAGCTGCATATCCATAATGTGAACCTCCCACCCAACAAATCCCAATTGTGCTCTATTGAATTGAGTTCTGGTGAATGTGGAGGCCATTTGAGTCATGTCAACAAACCAGTTTGCTAGAAGCAGCAATTCAAAAGCTGTGTACACTGTGGTCATAAGCACATGGACATGATCAGCAATAATACTTGGGTAGGCCGTGGTGTTTAATGATGCTCAATTTGTACTAAGGGGCCCAAAGATACATGCTTTTACATGCTGTTTACATAAATTTCTAACCATACCATCCAAATGTTCCAGCAAAAATCAAGACTCTAATATAAATAGCATGAAATATTCCATATAAATATATAACACTATGAGAGTATCATTCATAATGGAGTGTTACAGAGTGTGTTAGTCTTACCTTTAAATCGTGTCACTGGTGCCTCTGTACCATTTTGTTTAGCAACATTGAAGGCAACATCTTTATCAGCTGCTTTTAGCTCTACAAAACAAAGTAGACTGCTTACTGTCTTGTTTTTTCTCTCTTTTTTATTTATTTAGACTTCGGTTTGTCTTAATGTTTTACCAGGTTCTACTGTTTCGTCTGTATGCTTTTTAGAACCAGGAACAGTAAAAGCATCTCTGGTGTTTTCAGCTGGATATGGTGTTGGTGATTCTGCAGATACAAAGATACAAATGAGTTAGTACACATATAAACAGTATAACCATAATCAGATACAGTATGGTAGTTTTTAGCTGTTATTGTGCTTGTTTTAATGATGGTTCTCCTGCCATTAAATGTCTCACTCTTTATGTTAGCATCAAGTGGGGCTGCAGAGCAACCACGTTCAGCGCTTTTATTACGAAAGAAGTAACTTAACCATTCAAAGCAATTGATTTCCTACCTATTAATACTCTTACTGGCCCCTCTGTGACATTTGCAGTGTCTGTATCATTCCAGGTGTCCTGGCTGTCATCTCGATCAAAATGTAAGGACTCTGGAAAATGTAAAGAAAAAAGAAATTGGCTTTAGCATTTTCTCTTCATATACTCAAACTGAGGTTTGTCCCATTTGAAGTTTACCAAGTTCTGTTGTTGTATCTGAAAGTTTCTCAGAGTCAGAAACAATCAAAGCATCTCCGGAATTTTCTGGTGAATGTGCTGTTGGTGATTCTACAAAAAGAAAGAAAACATTTAATAGAAGAGCTGGCACACCAACTAGAAACAACCAGTCCTTATAGGCTTGAGCTTCCTGTCACTGAAATGAATGTAAAATATTTAAGGTTTAGCTAAATATTGAACCTTGAGTCAGCATAGCTCCTGATTTTATCAGCAGCTCGGGCATCTTTTTGGATATTTATTCAATTTGCAACCACTGAAACTAACCATTAAAGTTATTATAAAATTGATTCAGTCTTAGAACAGAAAGTATCTTAAGTAAAATGTATTTTTAAGGGAAATTTAAACATATCAGTTTTTACCAGATTTCGTGGTTGTTTGAACTGAAGTTCTGCTTCCATTAAAGGAGTCACTGTTTTGGTCTGCCTCCCGTGGAACCGTAGAGTGAAATGATAAAGTTCAGCACTTTTTTATGAATAATATCCAAAATAAAAGAGGATATTTCATAATCCAAAGCACATGATTTCATACCTGTTAACAGCGTTACTGGTCCTTTAGTTTCTGTATCATTCAAGGTGCCCTGGCTGTTATCCTCATCAAATGTTACTGGGTCTATGATATTAAAAAATAATGTTAGGTTGAATTTTGTTTTTTTAATATATTCAAACTTAGGTTTGTCTCTGCAGTCTTGGTCGATTTACCAGTTTTTACTTTCATGCCCAGATGTTTCTCAGAGTCAGAGACATTCAAAGCATCTGTTGTGGTTTTTTGAAGAAGATACGCTGTTGGTGTTTCAGAAAGAAACACAAGATGTAACTACAATTTCTGCTGCACACATTAGATATGTATACAAATAATATTTAAAAATCGGTTTCTCACTCCTAGTTAAATTTATCTCACTGTTCATGAGAGAAAAATAAAAAGCCTAAACTACATATTTTCAGATTTTAAAAAAGATGTTTAAGAGATAAATATCTTACCACCCTAAAATATTTACTACAGAAACATAAAACATCACTGAACTTTAAACAACGTGAATTTACCAGTTTTCACAGTTGCTTTAATGAAAGTTTTGCTACCATTAGAGGAGTCACTGTTTATATCCGGATCAGGTGGAACTGTGAAAGGAAGACGACAAAGTTCAACACTTCTACTTTGCATACCAAGCACAACGAGAGGAGGCCGTGCAGTTAATAATTCAAAGCACAAGATTTATTACCTGGTAATAATTGTACTGGTCCCTTTGTAACATTTTCAGAGTTGGTATCATTAAAGTTGTGCATAAATGGTTTGGTGTCTAGAGGAATTAAAATGTTGTCATTAATCAGTCCGAGTGAATTTTCTGTCTTGGATTTTTGTGTCCAGAAGTTTCTCGGGGTTAGAAATGTTCATACCTTCTCTGGTGTTTGCAGCTGGACGAGCTGTTGGTGATTCTTCAGAAAGAAAGAGAAGTTGGTGCACACAGAAAAACTCTATATTCAAATAGTTGACTGGTTTAATTTGGAGCTCAAATTCACACTCTGATGAAAAATTTTAAAGCAGTTTCTCATTCCTGGTAAAAATTTAACTTACAGTTTATTTTTATCCCAAAGTTGGGAAAATCTTTTTTAATACAGCTGAAATCAAGTTAAACACAGCAGACACGACTAAGTAGCTTTAATAAACAGAGCTCAATAACATAGAATACAATATGATCAAATAAAGATTAAAAACAAGATTTAAAAAACAATCTGAAAATAAATGAAGTAAAATAAGTATGGATTCAAACAATGAAATGAAAATATAATACTATATAACTACGGTAAGTATTCAAAGACGTCTAAAAGATATTAGTGCACAGTCTGTTAGTCAGTTTTAACGTCAGCTTGTGCATGATTGTGAACGTGTATTGTATCTGCAGCCAGTAAAACTAGTAATCAAACCAATTATGAGCCCATACACTTAGAAAGGGAACATTTTTAAAACACACCAGTTTTTACTGTTGTTCATTGTTCTTTTAATGACAGTTCTGCTGCCATTAAATGCAGCACTGTTTAGATCCACATCACTGGGGTCTGTACAGTGAAAGCACTCCCAAAGTGACAGAAAGAGGATGTTTTAGAGTTTAATACCTGTTAATTTTCCTGCTGCCTCTGTGATGACTTCAGTGTCTGTAAGAATCGTCGTGCTGTAGCCGTAATCTTTGTAAAACGGTGAATGCTCTAGAATGTTTTTTGGGGGGGGGTTAAACTGTGGGGTTTAAATACATTTTTTCACATACTCAAATTTAGGTTTTATGGTCTTGATCATTTACCTGATTCTGTTTTATTGTCCAGTTTCTCAGAGTCAGAGACATTCAAAGTATCTCTGATGTTTTCAGCTGGATGTGCTGTTGGTGATTCTGCAGAAGGAAAGTAGATGTCACTGGATGATTGGACACACATAATTTACCATAATCGTAGAAGAAACTTGCTGATTTATTTACAAACCGCAAACAATCTGTATGTCATATCGTTTGTAATTTAAAATCACATAATTCACCAGTTTTGGTGTCTCCAGTTATTAGGTGATAGTAAATGTCTAGTTTGTAGAAATCTATATGAAGTTGTTCACATTAGTTTTAAAAACTTTCAGCTTTCTCTTAAATATCTTAGCAGAGACACTCTGTCACTCAAATGCTTTCTTACCAGCTTTCAAATATGTGTCTAAAAGTTCCTCAGAGAGAGCATTTCCAGTATCATGAGGCTCACGTGGTGTCGGTAACACTGTGGAATTAAAGAGGAAATATAATACAATGAGTATAGTGTGAAATAGAGATTTGCGTGTACAATGAATGAGTACCAGTATTAACCTGCTAATAAATTCATTGGTGCTTCTGTAATATTTTCTGGATTGATTTCAGTCAGGTTGTCACTTTGGTAATCTGGGTGAGGTGACACCAACTCTGCAGAAAAGAAACATGATAAGCATAACCATAAATGTTTTACATGAATCCAGATGCTGTATTATACTGTATATGTGGCCAAAGTTTCAAAGATCCCCCTTAAGGTCTAATTGAGAGGGAAATGCAATTATTCAACCATTTTCATTAGTTTTCTGAAGCGATGTGGCAATACTTACTGACAGCAAACACAGCATACTCTGACATTTTCTTACCACTTTCCACTGTAGTAACAGTAACACTTTTGAAGGAGTCGCTCTTGTTGCCTAAGACTACACTCAGCAGGCCTGGAGGATAAAAGGAGACGTTTACAATTCTGCAGCATTTTCAGTTGTGACACAAAAAACAAATGATCGTGGCTATGCTCACTGTCGTTAAAGTTCAGCACTTCTCACCTGCTGATGATTGGGACCTCTCGCCTGCTGGGACCTCTGTGACATTTTCTTCTTTGGTATCGTTGAAGGCTCCTTGGCTGTGGTTTGGAGAAAAAGAACCAAACTCTAGGAAATAAAAGATGTTGAGTTTGATGCTCTTTCTTATATAGTCATATATTAGTCTGCCAAACAAGACTTCCTATCGCTCACAGTGATTACTAACCTAATTTTATGTTTGTGCCATTAACATTCAAAACATTAGTGGTGTTATCAGCTGAACGTGGTGTCGGTGATTCTGTGAAAAGAAAAAAAGAATGAGACATAAATTGCTACCCTTATCTAGAGCAATTAAAAAGCACACAATATCAATACCATCTACCCATACAGACATACAGACATACTTGGCAACTTGTTGTTTTCTGTGTTATTTCATTAGCTACTAATTTTAACCCTGTGAGGTCTAAGTCACCAGTGACCAGTGTGTTGGGAACTTATCTTTAGGATCAACATGACTGAAACGAAGTAGCTAAACAAAGTGGAAAGAAATCCAAACAATTAAAGAGCTTAAATTAAAATCTAAATAACAGTCTTAAATCTTGTTTCTGAAGGAGAATGGCTTCTGTGCTTTTAAAATCCTGGCATTAACCGTGCCTTTGACCAATCTGATTTGTGAGGAGAGACGAGAAACGATTTAACTTTGTGTTAAACAACTAAAACGGTGTATGTTACACTGCTTAATATGATGGTGGATAATCAAGTGATTTTTAACTACTACTGAAATCTAATATACAGTGAACAAAAGCAACTGAAACACTCTTCAGGTCAGCCAACACTGTTGTTTTTGCACACACAGATTTTGAAGTATGACTTAATAATCACTCAGTTTTCGTATCATGTTTGGGGTCCTTGGTCCTCTGGTTAATTGTGGCATTATTCCTACCTCTCCATGTGTGACTTTGACGAATACTTCCTTCAGTAATCTTGTTTTTCATGTCACTGGAACAACAGGCGGAGCAGGGTGGACCAGGTGGACCAGGAAGACCTTTATATACACAGATCATTAGAAATATGATGTGCAAAACAGACCTAATTAACAATACTTCTAATACAGACTCTTTAAGATTAAATCAATTATATTTATATAATAAAAAAAGTCAAAACATAAATCATCTCAGAGTATTTTTACATTGTAAGGCTAAGACTTCGCATGTTGGGTGGGTGGGGGCTCTGTTTTTATATTCATTTTGAATGCTACCAACTAAAAAAGCTGTTATCATTGCCACTTTCATAAATATCACTGGATGGATAAATATGAGGGGAGTGACTTTAACAGGAAGACACATCAGCCTGGGCCACACTTAGGGAGAGCACCCATCAGCCTTGACTGGTTGGGTTAAGGGGAGCGAGAAGAAAATAGGTCAAGGAGACAATTAAAACGAAGCAGGTTGGCTGAGTCAGAAACATTCAGCTCCAGAGCCAGAGACTTCTGCAGAAAGCACAGGGAGTTAATGGCATGCAATGGTCGTGGCCCTTTGATGTCTATGGAGTGAAAGAGAGAAGAGTAGAGGAAAGGTGCTCGATGCATCATGGGAGGTTCCTCTGACGCAGCAGAATAAGTAAGTGATGGTTCAGGGTCACCTGATTCAGCCCTAACTACAGGCTTTATCAAAAAGGACCATTTTAAAACTAATCTTAAAAGTAGAGATGGTGTCTGCCTCACAAACCCAAACTGGGAGCTGGTTTCAAAGGAGAGCAGCCTGATATCTGAAGGCTCTGCCTCCCACTGAAATGCTGAAAGTGTGAGGATCAGAAGTAAGTCTGCCCTCTGGTGCTATCTACATAACATGGCACCATGAGATCTATAACGTGTCAGAGTGTGATTAAGCAGGATTGTAATTCAGTTCTAGATTTAACAAGAAGCTAATCAAAAGCTGTTATTATGACAGAAATATCACCTCTCTCTCTAGTCCCTGTCCGTACTCTTGCTGCAGAGTTTTAGACCAGCTGCATTCTATTATAAGGTATAAGGTAAGTACAGTAGTCTGGCACAGAAGTAACAAAAACAATAAAAGAAATGCTGTAATGTGGGCTACTCTGTAAATTGTTTATATACTGTAATAATGTTTTACCCTTAATGATGAGTTGTGATGCCTCAAATATATTCAATTCAGTTAAATTATATTTTTATAGCATTTAATCACAACAATCTCATCAAGGTGCATTATATATTGTAAAGTAAAGACGCTACAGCAATAGAGAGAAAAACCCCAAAATCAGATGATATGAGCAAGCACTTGGGGACAGTGGGAAAGAAAAACTCCCTTTTAACAGGAAGAAACCTCCAGGAGAACCAGGCTCAGAGAGTGGCAGCCATCTGCCATGACTGGTTGGGGAGTGAGTGGAGGGAGATGGGACAAAAGACCCAATAAAGGTGTAGGTTTTTGATGGAAATTGTAACACGTTCTGGGTGTTTCCCACAGGTACCCCTAGTCAGCTGTATGGGCAGAGATCACCCTGATTAATCTCTGATACACACCCAGTTATTTTGTTCTGGAAACAGGCCTGAAAAATGACAAAAACTACTCCGTTCACAAAAGAGAAGTAAGGATTAGCCCCACTAAGCATATGTTTCGCACATCACAAAAGGGTTGAAGAGTTGAAGGAAGGAAAAGGAACCAGTAACAGTTAACGGTGGGGCAAAACACAAGTCTGTTAAGGTAATGTCAGGCTCCTTGAGTATTCATCAACAGCTTCATGTTAGTTCAAAAACCTAAATCTTTTCTA
This sequence comes from Etia nguti, assembly GCA_015106755.1. Lineage (NCBI taxonomy): Eukaryota > Metazoa > Chordata > Actinopteri > Cichliformes > Cichlidae > Etia > Etia nguti. The sequence continues at coordinate 4,317 of VUQG01028708.1, read as the reverse complement.
AATCTCAGTGAGATTAAGCTGATCTGAGATGCCCTGCAGAGTTGGTAAAAAAAAAATGCAGCGTATAAGTGAAAGATAAAAAACTTTGCCCATGCTGCGATTTTCAGTTTCAAAACAACAAAAATACTATAATCTGGGTAAATCAGTGCTAATCAGTGCAGCAAACACTTATCCCGCTGCAGTAAACAGCTATGTGGCAGCTAAATACAAGTTTCTTGAAGACAGTGAGTGGGATGCTTGTGTTGTGCAATCATAGCAGGAAGAATAAAAGACTGTTTGAAATGCATGAGAAGCTTCTGTTCTCAAAATTTGGTTGTTTTCATCCGGCTTTTCTCTGAATGGGAGAGGAGATGGGTCCTCAGATTTGTTAGACATATAAAGTTCTCACCTTTTCTTCCTCGTCTCCCCTCTGGCCCCGATGGACCCGGTGGTCCAGGTGAACCGGGTTTACCTGACAGAACAAAAACACTTTATAATGCAGTAGGAATTTAGCGTAATTTGACTAAATTTACTCAGCGAACCGAAATGTCAGATTTTACCTGGGGGTCCAGGTGGGCCTGGAAAGAAAAAAAGATTTTTTTATATATTTTTTTTAACTAAGTGCAGTAAATATGCAAAAGAAAACAGTGGATGTGTTTTATGATGTGCACCTGTTAAACAAATTCCTTTGGAGCTCCTACACATGTCTGTGAAGGTTTTGACCTGAAATAAAGAAAAAGACAGGCATGAAGAAAGTTTTGATTTAAGTGTAAGTTAACCACATATAAGGCCATTTTAAGTAGGCTCTGTGTAACACAGAAAGGACAGGGTGCTTTCTAAAGGTCTATATTTTAATCTTTTGCCATGTTCAACAAAACCAGTTGTATCACACCTAAAAACGTAACAGTGTTTACTCTCAAAATCCAGCAAAAGAATCATTCTCGTTAACAGAGCTGAAGCAGTTAGATTATAACAACAACAACAACAACAACAACTACTAAAATCCCTAAAATTTTCTCCCTCCTGCTTCTTAAATCTCTGTTTTTTTAATCTTTAGGCTTTAGATGAAACAAACCGAAAGCAAAGATTAATTGATAATAAAAACAATGACGCAGCCCCAGCTCCCTCACAAAGTATACAGTAGCACGGCTTTGAAGAAATGCCAGTTTGTAGTGGAAGAAAGTGGAGCCGAGGGAGGAGCAGTCACACTCCACTGCTCAAAGTACTTTTCCAGGAAGCACTCGAAAACAGAAATTTGTTAATGGCTACAACAGACTCCTGGATTCTTTAGATTACAAGGAGATGCCTCAAATAATCGTATTAAAGATGATAGCAAAATCTGGAAAAAAAAATTCCTACTCTCTTCTGTTTCATAATATATATTCAGATATTCATAACTCAGTTTTTGTCATAATAGAGTAAACAACATGTAGTATTAGTATTCACAGTCCTACAGAAACATCCAAGCATCCTGGTGTCTTACAGGGACCATAGAGTATGTCATGAGCATCAGCATATTCTTCTGATCTTGGCTTTGCATTGGATCTTCTTCCTGGTTTCTCCTGCGGCGGTGGAGCTTCCTGAACTCTCGGGCCTCTCCGGGGTCGATGGGCAGGATTCCCGCCCGCAACCTGCAGCTCTCTGTCAGCTCCTGCATCTGGGACTTCAGCCTAAACAGCTCGTCTGCCAACCCTTTCTGCCGAAACAGCAGAAACACTAAACCTGCCGTACTCAGGAGCAGCAGCACGCACATCCCCACCAGCAATACTTTCCACATGGGAGAAACACCACTTCCCTCTTTCATGTTTGTGCCCCGTTCCGTGGTCCTCTGCTGCACAGTGATCTGGGCTGTGTAATTCAGAAGCACATACAGCACATTTCTGAACACCTGCCAGCAGATGACACGTCAGAGAGAAACCACAGTGGAGCTGTTGGAGAGGAATAAACATGTCAAAATCTGCCTGGAACTACAGCGAGAGAGAGAGACACGTGATGCATTGCATAATAACAAACATCTGCAAGACTGTTGAAATCTGTAGGCTTGCATGATTTAAATGCAGCTAATGGACATATTTTCCAGAATGACACATCCTCCAGACAGCGTAGGGCTTCCCATCATTCTGGTGCCTCTTTTCCGCAGCATTTTCACTAGCCTGTCCTACTCAAAATTACATGGAAGTGGAATAAATAAGCTGGGAACAAGGGACACATTGTTGGGATCTACAAAAGAACTTTCAGAGAGCTTTCAGCAAATGTCTGTGAGTGTGCGGATGTACATGCGTGGGTGTCAGAATATCCTTTTTCTAAAAGGGTTTTGTTTTTTTTCTATTCATTGCAATATGAATTTCCAAATTGAAAGTATAGTAAATAGTCAACATTACATATTTTTTCTCCACTTCTATTGATTTGCTGCTTTTTTGGGGGTGGGGGGGTCAGTGTAGCTTCTATTGCTAATTTCAGAGCCAGACCAACACATCCCCCCCTAGATGTGTGACCAGTATCTTTAAACAAGACATACCAGCCATTCACAGGTACCGAGCTTGAAAGCCAGCTCATTCACAAAACCTCTGCATGAACAGTGTCTTTTCCTTTCAAGTTTGCAACTATGATTTCTTACACTGAACTAACTAACATGCAATCAATCGCTTTGACAGCACTTTTAGATTAAATTATTAAGACTGAGCTTTTAAGAATATAATTATGACATTTTTTAATTCTCCTTTTCCCTTTTTGAACTCCTGAGTAAGTCCTTGGCTCCTTTGACACAGGTCAGTCTGACCCAGCTAATTAATTTCCCTTTCAAAAGCCTCCCGGGTTGATGAATTGGACAGTGGGGTTTCTCTGGGTGCAACAAAGCTAAATGTGAAGTAAGCCCATCTAAACACTAATGCAGAGCACAACCAGTGAAAGACTTGCAGGTTCTCCATTCTTATGAATAAAAAGCACCTCCTTTGTTCTGCTGGAAAGTGCTTTGTGGTTCAGACGTGCACTGCTGTGTCTCAGGTTCACTCCTCTTGCATGGTGCTTGTGACCCTGAAGTGACTATGTCTCCAGGCAACCGTTAAAGTGAAAGCTCAGCCAAAGGATTTATAAACACTTGAAACACTGCGATTTATTTGCACAAAGGATGCTGGTCACCTTTAAAACCAGTAGAGGAAGTACTGCACCTCTTCAAATTGTACTCTAAGTTGGGCAGGAGCAGGAGAGGAAAGAGAAGTAAGTAAAATTATTCAACCTTTTTTTGTTATAAAGATTTATGAAGAAAACCTCTCACGTAGACTGTTAATTTTTTTTAAATTTATATTTTCTATATATTTTTATTTTATATTTGGACCTTGTATCGAGACACTGCACTTGATATTAGAATTTAATATGAAATCCATTTCTGCGCCTGGCATCTTGCGTTAGCACTACTAAAATCAATCTTGCTTATTTAGTCTATTTATTTATAATGAGCTCACACTTCCCTGCTCATCAGTGTCCTTCTGATGCAATCTGACAGCTGCAAATTCATGTTGTTCAAGTTTCTGCAGCACAGTGATGAAAAACTTAAGATGCATGACAAAATACTGTAATTGTAAAATAACTATAAAGGCATAAATAGTTTAGAAAACAGCAGAGACAATAGATAAGTTAAGGTCTAATGATACCAGAAAAAAAAATCATAATGATGTCTGTAATTACTGTATCTCTGATGCTAACTACTTCAGTAATACAAATAGTTAATCATAAAGCTTGATGTGGGTGTATTTTGGTTTAAATGTGGCTCAGTGCTATGTTACGTCCCAGACTGAAGGACAGCCTCCACAGGAGATTAAAGAGGAAGAAACAGGAAGGCTACCCACAGGCTGATCATCTTCTGTTTTGTCTGCTGCTTATTAAAAGATCTGAACGCAGACTACAGACGCACTGTGTGTGTGTGTGCTCCATTAGTTGTGCCTGGCTAGAGAAAAGCAGAGGATGCTGCCGGTAGAGGAGCTCACTGCTGTCCCCATGGTGGCTGATACAGTGTCAGAAGTCACTGCCGTCCTGCTTCTTCTGCTGCTGTTGTTGCTGCTTTTCACCACCTGGAGACAAAGAAAACAGTCACACATACCAGGTGAGGCACTAACAAATATTTCCCTGTAAGGAACTATATATACATGTGTATGTGTGTGTGTATATATATGTAAGTGTGTGTGTGTGTGTGTGTGTGTGTGTGTGTGTGTGTGTGTGTGTGTGTGTGTGTGTGTGTGTGTGTGTGTGTGGGTGAATTGTGCTGCTTACATTGTTGAGATATACAATGCTGTGCTTGAGATTCACCATCTACCGGAACCAAATTCCTTGTATGTGTCATAT
>VUQG01028707.1:0-17260 GCA_015106755.1 Etia nguti | reverse complement strand
TTTGTTCTGAGTGGAACCTGTCCTGTTAGACTGCTGTATGGCCTTGGCCACCGTGCTGCAGCTCAGTTTCAGGGTGTTGGCATCATTCTTATTGCCTCGGCCATCTTTATGTAGAGTAACAAGTCTTTGTTTCACATCCTTAGAGAATTCTTTGCCATGATGTGCCATGTTAAACTTCCAGTGAACAGTATGAGAGAGTGTGAGAGCAATAACACCAAATTCAACACACCTTTTCCTCACTTGCACCTGAGACCTTGTAACACTAACGAGTCACATGACACCAGGGAGGGAAATGGTTAATTTGGCACAATTTGGAGATTTCATTTAGGGGTGTACTCACTTTTGTTGCCAGGGTTTTAGGCAATAATGGCCACATGTTGAGTTATTTTGAGGTGACATCAAATTTACAGTGTTATACAAGCTGTACACTGACTACTTTACATTGTATCAAAGTGTCATTTCTTCAATGTTGTCCCATGAAAAGATATAATAAAATATTTACAAAAATGTGAGGGGTGTACTCACTTTTGTGAGATACAGTAACTCATTCAAATAGTCAGGTGGCCGAGTAGTGCAGTGGCCAGCACTGTCACCTCAGAGGAAATGATGCTCTTGCTGCTGTCCTCATGATTGTGAAGTTATATTTAATTGAATGTTTTTGCTATAGGTCTGAACAGACGGAGAAACCCCGACCACAACCAGATTGAGGCGAGCCATCTTAGTTTCTTCTTCTTCTTCTTTTTTTTTTTTTGAAGAGCCTTATTTCTGATTTGGTATCATATCCCTACTTCATCTTTAATTAAAGTAGCAGTAATCAGATTTTTATTTTATTTTATTAATGATGTATCAGATAGCTTTGTGTTGTGTTGAAAATTATGAATCTTTTAATACAATTTCAGTTTTGTTTTTTTGTTTGTTGTTGTGCCTTTTGAAACATGCTGGCAGGAGCTGTAAGGTGGAAGTTTTGCTTTGAATGTGAAGATCTCCGTTTCCAGTGTGCATCACACATATTTCAGGTTTCACTACTTGACCTGTTACAGATAAATCAGGGTCTTCCTTGCAAACTACAACAGCGGCAATATGTTATCGATCAAAGCAATCACAATTTTTTTTATTTAATCAAGACTGATTGTATTGGGATTGGTATTGTGACTTAGTGACGGTTACTGGATACAAGAGTTTATGATTTTGGAACTGAGAAAAAACTGTCTCTGAGTCTGGATGCGGAGCTTTTAGCAGTCCTGTTGTGCCTGCCTGATGCCAGCAGCTAGAACTGATTATGGGTAGAGTGTGAGGGATCCTTTATGATGTTCCTGGCTCTACTGAGGGAGCAGGATGTGGTAATGTCATCCATTGTGGGTAGTGAGAAGCCAATGATCTTTTCAGCAGATCAGATGTCACCATGTAGGGTTTTTTTTTGTCTGTGTGAAAAAAGCATGGGTCAATACCACCAGAGGTTTTTGGGTGAAACCACTGTGTGATGTTGCCTCAGCCTATCATGGGATTTATTGAGGTGATGCGAGATGTGAGTAGAGGTTGAGATGCCTGGGAAGGGATCTCAAGACTGCATTGTAGGTGGCTGACAACTGATGTCGTAAGCCACCCCCTCTGTTTAATAATGTTCCATCTATGGTCAGTGATGGGCATAGATGGTCTCTTTCACTGCTCTTTCAAACCATCTGTCTTCTTGGACCAAATTGTGAACACTGGCATCCTTGAAAATCTGACCGTTTGTCTTTAGATGCAGATGTACAGCTGAGTCTTGTCCTGTCGAGGTGGCTCTTCTATGATGTGCCATGCATTTATGGGCTGGCTGTTTGGTTTCTCCGATGTAGAGGTCTGAGGATTCCTCACTCATCCTGCCTGCGAAAATTCTCCTGAGTTTCTCTGATAAACCTGCTACACGAGGGAAAACACTGTTATTCCATTTGTCTTTCTGTTTTTTCCTGGTTGGTGTCTGACCTTCTTTCCTGTGCATCTTCACTGATTTGATGAAGGTCTTGCTCTGTGCTGGAGTACAGTCATAGCTGTACAGGAAGTAAGCAATGGGCTCGGTTTCGAGGAGCACTGGTGCAGAGTGACATGGAAAAAATTGGGGATGGAGTCTAACTCTCTAGTTAGCTAAGTATTTTACCAACATGCAGATGGTGGTGGTGAAGTCCGGGTGCAGCGTGTTGGTGAAAATGTCTGGGAGGATGGTGGTGAATTCTGCAATTTTCCTCAAGTACTTAAAGCTAATGCATGTCATCAGCTTCTGTTGTAATGTGTCACTGTCATGAGTCGCTGTGTGCAGGCAGGAGATCGGACCCAAAAGCAGACTTCACAGAGGCGGAAATGAAAACTCAAAAAGGAGCTTTATTGCCAACTCAAGGGGGAAAAAATGATACAAAACTACACTGGGATAATATATTGTAAACTCACGGAGAAACACACAGGGAAACATACACAGCATGAGGGGACGATGCGACACTGACTGAGAGAAACACTGGGCTAAAATACTCGGAGGGATAATGAGGGAATGGGACACAGGAGGAGAGCACAACTGGGAGTAATCAAACACAACAAGACCAGGGGAAGCCAAACTAGACACACTGACATGAGACACAGACTTACAAAGTAAAACAGGAGACATAACACATAGACGCGGACTTGACAAGGGGATACAGCTGACAGGGGAGACAGAGCAACCATGGAACACAGAGACAAAAACCAGAATACTAAGAACATTAACACTGAAACCAAAAGACTAGAAATGATAAAAACTGACAAAATCAAAGTTCAATAAATAATGCAAACTCAAAACACTGGGTCACTGACCCAGGACCGTGACACATCCAGAGTAAGAGTATGTTGTTAGACGCCATAATTATGGGAAATACAAGGAAATTAGAGGTAATCCGAGTATTTATGTCTTTAAGACATTACTGTAGTTCAACTACTTAATTTGTGTCATTTGGCTTCATATATAAATATAGCTGGATATCATCTGTATAATGTATTCAGTGCTTTCTGATAATATTGCCTAAGGGAAGCTTTTATTTATGCTTGCATGTTTGGTTCTAGCACAGATCCCTGTTAAGAATATATAGATATAACAAATAGTTATAATTCAAACTATTGTAGAACTATTCCTTTAATAGCAACAGCATATTCTGCAATAAATGCTTCACACAAGTCTACTAGCAGAGGCCATAGGAAAAATCACGAGTAACCTTCACTAGTGTTGATTTTTATAAATCCTGACTGAAACTCTGTAACTGATCCCAGAGTTGGCTTAAAACAATTCTGAAGGATATTTAATATACATTTTTAATACATTTTTAATATAAATATAAATATGGTCCATAATTAACCAAGATATGCTGACATCTAACACTGTGTGGCAGACAGGATTTAGACCCAGATGCAGGACTCGGGAGACTCAACATGAACTCAAAGCTTAGTTTTTATTGCTGGTAACTCACAGCAGAAAGAAAAATATACACAGAGCAAGGCTGGAGCAAAACAAACTGAAAACCGTGAACCACAGAGCAGAGGAGTGCAGAGCGTAGAGGGAGGACACAAAAAAGGACAAGAGGAGACTCAGACAATGAACACACACTGGATGATAATAGAACAGGAAACATGTGGGAAACACAGTGGGAACAAAGCAGGAATAACAAGGCAAGGGAAGTTAAACTCAGGACAAAGCACATGAACCAAGAAACTATCAAAACAGGAAATAAGTTAGACAAAGAGAAATATTCAAACATACAAACTTGACACACTAAGACAACCATGGAGACAGGACTCAGATATGCAGCAATATGCAGCTGGATCAAGTAAATGCATTTTAATTACACAGCCACCTGAAAGTATGTGGTATATGGCGTGAAAATAAAGATAAATAGAAGATGAATAAACTGTTGCATTAGGTAACGCTTTAACATTAAGGGATAGGGTGGAACAGATGTCAAATCCTGTGTATTTTTCTCTCCTTGTGCCTGGTGGTTTTTCTCTGTCAAGGTTACAACAGCAGCACCTTCGAGTGAACCGCTCAGGGACAAGCTGTTTTACCCCAAAGGTACAAAAAGGTACTTTATTTTCTGAGAGTGTAGCATCAGCACATGTGAGTATCCATAGGGAAGAACATCTGCGTTTTTTTTTTTATTTGGAGTTTACATCTCAGCCCACGTACCCTGGAGGTTATTACCCCGTAGTGCAAGGTCTCATCATCTCCTTCCCTTCATCTATACTGTCAGCTCTCAACCACACTACAGATATTGAATTTCTAAAATAGGCCGTATCACTGCTGCAAATGGAAGCGCTCTCTCTCTCTCTCTCTCAGCCACCCTCCTTCCTTTACTAGCTCACATCCTTCACTGAAATCTATGCAAATTCAAAATAAATCTCAGAAAGGACCATCAGACCCACTGATGCTCTGCATATCAGTATGTCCCTGAGGGAATCCCATGCTCGGTGACTGTGAAGCAGATATGCGACTCCACGAGGGGAAGGGGAAACTCTGGCTCACACGTAATTATTACCACAGTGACCATGACTGAAGGAGCGGCGTGTCATGATGAGGAAGTGCTGCTTAAGTGAGGTCATTCCACCCCCAGTGGGAAGAAGAAGAAGTCTTGACTTTACAGTTATTTCTCCCAATGGCACGTTGCTGTCAAAGAACGACTTCAACGTGTAGCTATAACCCGGTCCGCCTGGGTTTATGAAAAAAAAAGTCCCCCAGATTTAGGAAATCCAATCAGGATACTGGACTTTTATGATTAAAAAAATGAATTCACTGAATCACAATGAGAATAAAAATAGCTCAGCAGTTTCAAATACACCAAAATTAAGAAAAGACACATTTTTATACATCTATAACTGTCATTCTTAAATAACAATACAAGGCATAAAGTAATGTTTCTGAACCTGCAGAATACCAGCTCTCAGCTGTGCAGATTATACATTAGTGAGATATAATGTATGACTTGATAGTGTTGGCATTTTTAATGTCTATGTGTCCATAATTTTAGGTTTGTAATCTCTTTTAACTGTTTTTTTACAACCTTGAATAAATACTGAGCTTGGCCTGAGATAACACTAAAACACACATTTCATTTCTTTTGATATGCAGCACATTCAGAGGTCCTTTAGTGCATGCATAATTTTTAATAAAAAGAAACATGGCTTGTCCTTCAAACAGCTAACAATTCCAACATTTTACTAAGACCACAATCTTCCAGTCACCTTCAAAAATCTGGTACAGGTCATTTTCATCTTTTTTTAATAAACAGCACATAATTTTCAAAGACATTTTATTCATTAAAAAATTCTTTATACTTCTGAAAATTCATCTTTTCTTACAGTCTAATGGGTCATTTTGTAGCCTCTTTACATAAAATTTGCATAATTTATGACCTCTTATTCCAATTATTCTCACTTTTACTTCCAGTCAATTAGGATATTGCACAATGACCAACTGAAAATAAGCTTCATTTTGCCATCAGTAGTCAACTTTTACTTTAACAGGTCTTTGTGTAAGTGCAACTGTATCTTACTGTCCTAAAACAAAGCAAGTCTTTTATTTTTCCATTTTTAACATATTTTTAACAAAGCACATGCTTGCCACAGCTTAACTTTTCTTCTTTTTCTCCAAAACAGCTAATATTTCTAACGTTTTACGATTTCAAGGTCCATAGATGACACGTTCAAAACCAGAGATGTCAAACTCATTTTATGTCGCTGGGCACATGCAAACCACTGGACCAGTGAAATTTCCCTTTCTGTTGGTGTAAAGAAGTTTACCTACACATAAAACTACTGAGACATATTACTCTGAGAAAAAGACGTGCAATTTCAAAAGTATGTCTTAATTGTATCTTTCATAGTTCACAAGTATTAATATACTAATAGCTTGTTAAAAAAGGAAGAAATTTCCTGTCATTTAATTAATATTAATTTAAATAATTACTTTGGCCTTTCTATGAATGGGGACAGGGAAGGTCTTTATCAGTAGGAAAAGCTATAAAGCTTATGAAAATACAGTTAAAAGTTTATGTCCTTCCTTCACATTTTTAAAAGCCATTCAGTGGGCCAGATTGGACTCTTCGCCGGGCCAATTTTGGCCCCCAGACCTTATGTTTGACACCCCTGTTCAAAACAAAGAATATATGAATATTCAAGCAGTCTGAAGGCAGTTAATGAAATACTCTTGAAAACCTAAATAGGCAGTTTGTAAAACTGCCATCCATCCATTTTCTTCCACTTCTTCTTTGAATAAAACATAATAACTGTCACATCAAAAGAGACAATAATGCAGGGTGTGCCTTAGGGTGTGTCTATATTGTGATTTACAGATTGCTACTATATAAGCATGCATCATCGCTCAGTTCCCCATTAAATTCAACTCTCACTCATCTTGTTTCAAGACACCAAGATGGTGAGAGAGATAATGCTTACCTTAAGTCGTCAAAACGAGACTTTGATGACCAATGAGTGACATCACTTCGGCTACTTACATCTTTTATATACAGTGTCAGGTCCCCTCGCATTTGCATGAAACAAACTTCCGCTTGAAAAGCATCCAGGTTTTATGTTGTGCTGACTTAGACACAAATAAAGGCTCATTTTTGCCCCTAAACACAAACAAATGGATCAGTTTTCATGATTATTTCAGGCTGGGTCATATGAAATGAAGTAAAAACGAAACCAGCAGTCATTTTCCAGCACTCTGCCTCCACCCAGATCCATCCAAAGCTCATTTTTCTTGTTTTCTGGCACTTTTGAGCATAACTGTAAACATGACTGTGAAGCAGCTATGAGGAGATATTGTTGGGGAGTTTTACTGCTGCTTTCAGTATCTGATCTGGCAACTACTTTGATTAAATGTATGAACCGCATTTGCTATTGCAAATTACCAGCAACTTTTACTGCGTAAATGCAATTTCCAGGAGTCAGGATTGGATTTACTTCACGTAAACAACCTCATATATATTCCACCTTCCCCCATTAGTATCCACGACCAATTCCAGATTTTGTATAAATGGTAAATAATGAGGCAGACACAAGCCCCTGAATTCCTGAGCTACACTTAAAGCACTGACATCTACACTTACGAGACACTTATGAGACCACCGCGTGCTGTGCTAAGTGTATTTGTCTCTTCTTAGTGGTAATATCATATTTACCATGTGGCTAAATAACCTTGTTCATGAGTGTTTTTGTGTTTTTTTCTTAGTGTAATTCCCTCCAAAGCACTCCCCCCATTACAGATTCTTATTTTTAGCCTTGATTTTAAAAAGTTACTCAGGAAAGTGAAGCTGATAAAATTTTCTTTCACATGTAATTTGCACTTATGTCTCTCTTTAGAATCCCTTTAATACCAAAGCAGAGACTCTCATCACGCCTGCATCACTATGTGCATTCCCACAGACACAGATGGGCACTGTAGGGGGAGATTTCCAACAGTGAGGCAGAGAGCTCAACAGACCAGGTGTGACATGAACACTACACCCTCTTTGCCTTTGGGCTGTGTCTCTGATTGAAGCGAATTCTCTCTTGTTGTGGGAGCGCCGTGAAGCGGCGAAGGCGCAGACGCCGCTTAGTCTGAAAAATTAGTGCCATCAGCGTCTCAGCATCCGGATTAATGAGAACCCATGGTGCTGAGCCAGGCAAAGGCTGCTCATTTGTTTGGGTACCCATCTCCATTAAACAGCAATAAGGGGAATTCATGGAGCTCCATCAGAGCGTGGGGGGGTGCACCGGAGAAGCCCGCGTGAAGGGATTCAGAACACGACTAAGCTCATCACGCTCAGCAGTCTCAGATGAAATTAAAAAGCCGTGAACAGCTGCTGGAGGAAAAAGAAGTTAAAAAAAAAACACACACACACACATATATTTCGTTTTAAAAATCTTTTTCTCCCTTCCTTTTCCCCACCTGTTCCTTTCATCTTTGCAAGCATTGTTTCTAGGCACTGTTTCTTGGCGCTTCTCATTTCTTGTGTCACTGCCAACAAGGGAAGTAATAAAAGATAATGCAAGGATATGGAAAGTTAAAATATGCCATATGGAGCTGGGATGTACTGTAGCAGAAATTATAATCATAAACTGGATAACAAAGTGCACAACTGATACAGCGTTTCATGTTCAGAGCCATTCATTATCTTCCACTTAAACTGCTGTGGCTGAGGAAGAAATAACCATGCCTTCTGTTGCATTTGGCACGTAATGTGATGCCAGTATTGAAGGTTCATAGGCAGGTTTTGGAGCGAGCCGAGCATACTGCAGCAGCAATATCAGAATAGTTTCTTTGTTCTTTTCTATTTCACGTAAAGGCTGAAAAGGGAGGGATTCAAAAGCCCATCGAGTTTCCCTGCAATTGTATTTAGACGTATTGATTCTTAGGTCTGACCAGCCTCAGTGTGATTTTTTGTTGGGTTTTTTTTCCTGGTTTTTCATGGTCCAGTGCATATAATAGAAGTGAAGAGATGGAAGGTGCACCAGCACAAAAAAACCCATTTAAAAACAATTAGCATGAATCATTAGGCAGGAGGAGAGGAAAACACCTGAAGGAGGAACAGGAGGAGAAGAGAGACAGAGAGGTGTGTGTGGGGTGGGTGGTGGTGGGATGGCAATGGAGGATGATCATCAGGTCCAAGGACGTTTGCGTGGAGGAGTAGTCGAGGTCCCCTGTTGCTCTCATGATCCCAGTAATGAACTGATGTGAATCACCTGATTGCGGTTCATATTTTAATAGTTCTAAATGACTTCATGATCCACTGTCATTACTGTAATACTCTAATTGCTTTCACTTCATTACTGTCCCGGGTGGCGATAAAAATTACATTCGAAAAAGCAGAACACATTCTCACGCCTGAACCCAAGAGTGAAATAAAAGTTGCAATTAAAAAGCATTACAATAATTACAAGCTATTTTCTTTTCACCCCAAACACATCTGGATGAGATAAGCTGAAGATACGAACACCTCAGCTCCGAACTGTTCTGATGTGCGAATGAAAATGCTAATGATCAGGCGGAAACTCGTGAGTGCAGAGTCTGTGACAGCCCGCTGAGCCTGTGTGAGAACAGAGCGGGTCATCTGAAGTAGTCACAGCGAGCGAGCGGACATCATGTGTCCTGCCTCCTGTGCGTTCTACCCAGGCGCCACTCTCATCTAAACCGAACAGAGAATTTTCCAGTAGTGAGAACTTTTCTGAGCACTGTCAGTTTTTGGCTCCTACCTCTGGAAACACTTTCCTGATGGGTATATTGATCTTAATCACTACTTTCAGGTCACTGAATAGAACATTAAAGTCCATTTTGTTAATTTTGATTAGCGCCAGAAAGGAGGACTATCCAGGTCGTCGGACAATAATTGTGGGGTTTCATTCTCACATCCAGTTTCAAAACTGGAAACATGGCGACAGCTCAAGGCATCACAACATCACAACAGGACTTCATAACACTTTATAATAGGACTCATGACCAAGGGTGTAATTCTTCTGTAATTAAATGGAATTTCACTGTATTTTAATTGAATTTACCCACAAATATTTAAAGACAGGTACACTGGAATGCGGTCAGCAATTTTAAAAATTGTGTAGCTAATTTTAAAGGAATGCATAAGTAATTTTGTGTAGTCAGTGAGTAATTATAAGTATCGCTTAGCTTCAGGCTTTTCACAGAAAAGGAGAGACAAATTATACTGCAAGTAACCTAAAATACAGTGAGTAGTAGTTTTACGTAGTGTGTAATTTCTTGGTAATTTTACAAAAAAAATACACATTTGTTAGATTGTAAGCACACTGTACTTTTCATGGCGCAGATGGACTGGATTAATCTAGCCCTTTTAAAGCTTTATTTTATATTATTTTTACATCTTTATTTAATATTCCAATATGTTGATGTGCATGATGGATGTCTCTCTTTTCCTGTAAAATACCTTAAGTTACGCAATACTTTATAGTATACTTTATTTAAATATTTACATAATTTTAAATAAAATACGTTGAAATTACATTCAATTACAGGAGATATATTGCTGATCACAGGCCGTATTATAAAGTGTTACCAACCCCTTCACAAACTAATAGGGTACATCACAGTGGCTACTAACAAAGGATAACATGGTTACCCTTTGTTATGATTTCTATGGTGAGATCTGGCTGCCATTCAAGTTTTATTTAAACCTTGCTGTATGTAATCTCAAGGCTATTCACACAGTAAGTGTCACTAAGAGGAGGCACTTGGTAACAGTTGGGTCATTACTTTCAGAATGATGTGAAGTCTTCTTGTGAATGTAACACATATACAAATATTCTCTTCACTTATTTTTGAACTGGAGTGTATGGAGGGTTCAGACAAGTGGCTGAAGAATGGTTCCCAGTCTGATACATTAAAGAGTTTCAGTCTTTACAGCCAATTTATGATGTAAATTACTGTTGACATTTGGTAACGTTGGTGACATGAAAACTTAACAGGTGTGCCCACTCAGGTAGTTGTAGCTGTTCACTTTTTGGGGCTTCAGATCAACTAATTGGGTGGGTGGTGCCTTCTGTGGGAAATTTTGATAGAAATATCTTACAAAATAATATAATATGGCTGCTGTGGGGTTCATTCTACTAACAGACCAACCAAGAAGTCTTCAAGTTTTTGTGAGTTCTTACATTTTATTCTTCTCTTAATCAGGTATCTGTGCAATGCACCTGTACAGTGCAAGCTTGTGCAAGCTTGCTCCTCCCTGTTGCGCAAATAAGGTCGCTTCTAGCTCCAAAATACTAACTGGTAAAAAAAAAAAAAAAAAACCCTACAAATTTTTTATTTTTATTTTAATTCTGTGGTATGTACTGCTTGAAACTGCTGAGAAACAGACACGGCTTCCTATTTTGAGTCCACCACTGTTATACATTCTGACCTTCTGCTTGACGAAACAAAAATGGGCAAATCTAATCTGAATTAAAAACCTCAATGGACTAATGGATGAAATGTTGCTACCTGGAGCTACTGGTGGTGGTGAGGGGCTTACTGTGTACTGCAAACTCAACTCAACTACTCTTGATTATACCAGCTCCCATACCTGCAGGGCTGTTGATGCTTTCTGTTCATGATCATCAGTACACAGAAGAGACCAAATGTTGACCTTGAGGCTGGCAAGACCGGTCCATGTTTTTCAGCTTGTTAGCTATTACAATGTTTCCTGGCTTCCTGTGGACTCGTTGCAGTAGTTCTATAGTTACACAACATTTACTAGAGATTTGAAACAATAACTGTTTTAAAGTCAGTTCTCTTTAATCACCAACACAGTTCAGTTCAGTTCAGTTCAACTCTATTTATGTAGTGCCAAATCACAACAGCAAGGCGCTTTGTACTGTAAGGTAAAGACCCTACAATAATAGAAGGTCAAGGTTCTGAATCCTCCATGCTTGTTGAAACTACTGTTAGTTTTTATTCTTTGTGCCTGCAACTCGCTGGAAAACAGTGTTAATATTTTTCAAATAAAGGTAAATGAACCACGCCAAATAATTGATTCAAATACTTAAAAGATTATTTCTTAATCATAAGAAAATTTACCATGATAGTTTCTTTAACATAACAATCTCCAGTCAGTTGAAAGTCTTCAATGTACATTTACTCATAAGAGGTATTAAAAGCCAGTGAATGTTGTTAAACTGAATTTCAATGTATCTTTAATGGTTTTTGTGTGAGAATTCCCAGCAACCAAAGCTGCTTTTTCCCAGGACAGCTGAACTGTTAAGGCCTCGATCATACAGACCCAGAGATAAGTCAAGCAACCTCCGGTTGTGAGGTATAAATCTGTATTCCCCAATCAGTTAGGGAGGTTGCTGGTTGAAAATCGGTGAAATGAGTTGCAAAGAGGTGCTGCAGCTAGCAAGTGCAGTTGGACTTTTATGCAAATCAATAAAAGTGTAATGCAAACCAAAAAGAGGAACGTTCGTCTTCAAAGTAGAACTCGTAGCTTTACCACGGAAACAAACGTGTTTTAAAAGGTGCAGCTTTTCCTGTGTGGCTGAAAAAATCTCCATTTCCAGTTTGTGTCAGACTTTTCACAGTTTTACAACCAGTTTACTGAGCAGTGGGCAAGTGTTTGGAGACAAGCCTCCATCTTGCATACAATCTATGGGCAACCAAAGCAGTGAGAAGGCGGTATCCAGTGCAGCACCATATAGCTCTTTACAACCAATTTCCCCTAGCAACAGCAAGCATCTTCTTTCAATCCCTCATCAACTGGTGATTGAATTCTTATTTTGAACTAACCAAATAGTCAACATTAGTGGACAGATATTGGCCAAAAATCCACCCGTCCATTTACCACTTAGTCAGTTTAGGGTTGTTTATAATATGAAGTTTAAAAACTGGTAACAATGGAGGGAGGGGTCAGGGAAGACATACAGCCTAATGTACTATTAGAAACCTTAAAAATGATGAATAAAAAAGGCCTTGCCAGTCAGCCCATGAAAATGGGGAGATGCAACTTTAATGAAAAAACTTTTCAATATTAACCCTTTCACGCATAGTGGTCACTACAGTGGACAGCTATTCAAAGGCTGTTTTCTTGTATTTGTGTCAGTGTTGATGGTATACTTGCACATAAACCACTACATTGGACACTGATGTGTCCCTCTATAGATGTAGAGATGTATGACGTACATCTTTTCATGCCTAAAGATGAATAAAAATACTTAAGAAAAAAATCCTGATTGAGGTTTTCGTAATTCATGCATGAAAGGGTTAAAATGGCTATTTAAAAAAAATGTGTACAAAGAAAACTGTGCTGCATGTTAAAGTTCTGCAAATTGTTCTTGTCTTGTTAGAATTTCATGCGCATGTGGAAAATGTTCTTAGATTTATCTTTATTCATACCTTACTGTCCATTCTGAGGCAGATGTGCAGTGCTTAGCATCGTCAGCTAACAGCAGAAAGGTTTTTATCTCCCCGTGCTTGCGTGGGCTTCCTCTCACAGTCTAAAGACATGCCTGATTGTTGTCTGCCTCTTTGGTTTGGCTCTTTCATGGCCATATATTCACGGTGTAGCCCACCTCTCGCCCTGTGACAGCTGGGCTAGTCTCCAGCTGGACAGGCAGTTAAAAAGATAAATGCATCGATTTTCATTATGGGCAAACTTCAGAATGTTTTCTTAAAAAGGCAATGACATTTGGATTATTTGGACTTTCTAAAGTTTGGATTAAAACAATTCAAATTAGTATGTAAAACAGACTTATATTCAATTTGTTTCAACCTGTAGACTCTCTGAAACTGAAGGTAAAAATTCTACTGGGGAGCATATTTTATCTGCATTCACGTAATTGTCACTTTGACACAACTGCACCTGACAGCGGTGGCATCCCGATGTTTTTGAATACTCCTTGTATGAACTTCTGTAAAATGTGAGCATGTGAAGTGACTTCAATCTTCACTCAACAGTTCACCAGCTGAGCAACTTGAACCCCGGCTGTGCACATTCGTGTCACCTTTGTGCCCCTGCAACTGTATCTCGGCAGGCCGCCGCTAGAGCAACAGCGCTTCCTGTCAGGCTGTCAGGTCGAAGCAAATACACTGAGCTGAATCCATAAAACCTGCTCCTCTGTTACGTGACTCCCCTTTAAGAGCACGCAGAGGCCTTTGTTTAGATAACCACTCACACAGAGGCACTGCATAAAGGCTACCTATTTGTGAAATATCATATCAGGCACACACACACACACACACACACGCTATGATTAATTATGATTCTTTAATGAGAAGTTCACCAGGACACACACCACTGGACTGTCAAATTAAACTTATAATGAACAGCTATTTCTTCTGGAATTATGAAATTCAGGATCTTGATAAGGTCAGCTCTGATACACTACAGTAAATTGACATTTTCACTTGTTATGTCACTACACCTGAGCTCATTTCTCCAAAGCATGTCAATGACACAAAACCACAAAACCCCATTAGACTCCACGCTCATCGACTACAGGAAATAACTGAGATTTTATAATTAACACGCTGCACAATGTATGCTGTTATTTTGCCGGGTGACCTGCAGTCAGGAAAATAATAATGTCAAATACATGCAAACAAATCCACAGCTGTGGGTGTGCAGCACCCACTCACCCACACATGCAGGGAGCTACACACCTTTCTATTAGCAGGAAATCACCATGGGAGTTAGAGGTAATAGTATCGAGGCAATAACAGCTTTAGCTAATGTAATCAGCACTCTTTATGGCGTTTTCTGCCCGTGTGTGGTCTTGAGAACAAAATAATTTTCTTCCGAGTCTTTGGGTAGAAAAAAAAAGGCAACTCGATTCAGTGCTGTAAAATGTGCTTCTCCTCTTTGGGAATGAATAAAAGCTCATATCAAATGTTTGCTGAGTGGTGCTGCTGTAAATACTGCTGTATGGGTGTTACAGAGCTGCATTATAAGGCCTCTCGAGGGAGCTGCTAACAGCGGCCAGTGTCAGAAACACGACGGGATCCTATAAATCCACGTTAGTTCAGCTTTTTGTGCCAAACACCCACAAAGCAACGCTTGGGACTAAACTGACACTCATGACTCTAACGTTCAAATTCATTACATACTGCTGCAGCGGGAAAGTTGCCTTACAAATAATCAGTGTCGAGTTAAATGAAATCCAGTTATTCCAGCCCAGCAGCTCTTCATATGCTAAATTAAATTTGTTACATACTGACAAGCTGGTGAGGACAACATTCATCATTCGACAGTTCAACACCTGTTCAATCAGTCTTACAGAGGACATCATCTGTGCCACTTTCACAGCAAGTGAGCAAAACTTTAGTGATGTAGCTCCTTTTTTTCCAGGTTGAAGCACAATACGCTGCACGAGACAAGAGCAACAACAGAGACTGTAGCGTGACAGAATATAGATTAAAACTAAACTAAATCAATAGACTGAAGCAACCAAGTCAGTTAATAAAATAAGAAAGCGCAATAACCAATAAAATCAAAGAGTCAACACTAGGCCAGAAAAATATCTATATATGTTCTTAAATAGTTACATAGTTACAATAGTTACAAGAAATAGAAAGCTTTTGACCAAAGAAGTAGTCAGGGCTCTGTGATGTTGGGGATCTCTACATCCAGGGGCTGTTTGTATCAGCAACACTCCAGTAGCTTCAAGATGTCATGGACAGATTTCTTTCAATATCTTTGTAAAACCATAGAAATAGAGTTGGGAATGAAAAAACAGAAGACGTCTGGAATAAGGGGTTGAATTAAGTTAATTCATGTTCCGTTGATGCTGTGCTCTGTTTGATAAGTTTAAACTTTAAAAAGTTTAAAAAGTTTAAATAAAGTTTTTAGTGAATATTCCATTCGTCTTGTCACATTATAATAAAACGCTACAAAGTATGCCAGGCTTGTAACTACCAGACCCTGCTGCACATGTCAGGTATACACACACACAGGTGAACACATTTATTATGAAACCATAAAAAAAGCATAAAGCATGCCAGTCTTGTGGCTGTGGGGCTTCTTAAGGCACAGCAGTCGAGACATGCAGTAAGCCTATTTGCTCACAGCTGACACACAGAACATTTCTAAATATGCAGAATGTTTTATCAGGTCCAGAAGCCAAATTTGCACTGCACACAACACAGTCTTTAATCAGTAATTTCACACTACTACCTCTGTTGCCAAAGGACACTTGACTATGTTAATCTGCTGGGTGGTAGCTCATATTGTAATAAGCCAAAGCCTTACCTTTATCTGGATGCAAAGATGTAAAAACGCCAAACTCCAAAAATCACTTGGGAGTAGGGGCACTGATTTCCAAAGTGTTCTAAAGGTGAGGACATTCATCAGGGGCAGGAGTGTGAGTCTCATCTGCATCGTGGTAGACCGTAACTGTGTTTTTAATAATCACAAACTGGGGAAAAATCACTGGATTAAGCCATTCCAGGACTTTTCTGAGATGAAGATCCTTAATCTGTTGGTTTTCCTTGGTTCTGTTTTTATAACGTGGTAGCTAACATGTTTTTGTACAATTGGGAAAGCTAATAAGTATTACGTAATAGCTCATTTTAAAAATCCACCAGCCTTTCTAGTGACTGATGACTAAAATGTAATGCCATTTGACCAGGATTCTTGACATTATTTATCACCTTATTTATCACAGCTTCCTAAATCAAGCATTTTATTAAATAAATAGTGTTTAAAGTGTTTTGATGCTGTGATGTCTGCTTTGTAGCACCTGTCCTTCCAACAACCTTGTTGTTCTTCTAAATTTCAAGACTTTTGGGTGGCAATATTTTGTCATCACCTCCTGTCCTATGGTCTCCTCTGTTCACTTATTCTTCTCTATTGGAAGAAAAAGGATGGGCTAACCTTTCAGTCCTGGATAACAACACTGACTGATACCCTCCACCTAGAGAGGATTCAATACATCCTTAGTGACAGACTGGAGGACTTAAATGGATTTGGCAACCACTACTCTTTTATATTGAAGGAACAGGGTTGGATGCTATGTGAAGTGAATTTGGTAAAATTAAGGTCAAGAGTACTGCAGTACAATTCATGAACCTACAAATTAAAATCCATAAAACAATCAGAAATTAGCTAAAATCCTAATAACTATGTCAGGAACTAGAGTACTGACTGAAATGTTGTTTTGTCATTAAATTGCCTTTTTTCCCCCATCCTCTTTGGTGTGACGTGTTTAATCTAGTTCCATCTGTGTTCAGGTAGTTAACTCCTTATCCTAGTAGCCCTTATTAAATATAAGTTCACATTATTCATTTTTACAGGTCTACTTGTTACTCATTAGAACAAGAAGTTCTAATGAAGCACAACCTATCGGATTGCATGAGACATTTCTTTTTTTTTACCAATTTGTCCCTCTTTGTCGCCTCCATCTTCCTGCCTGTGACCCAGAAATCACTCAAAATCAATTTCTAAAAAGAATCAAAAAGACAGCGTAGTGAGGAGGCTACAGGAGTTGTACAGGAGGTGCTTTTACCTTCAGTGTATTAAAGAAACGTGGCACACAGGTGGAATGTTAAAATTTGGGCTATAACAAAATTACTGATAATAAAGCTGTTTCAAACCTCTTATTAGACATCACTTTAAATATGAGCTTTTTGCCCTGACTCCTCGCTCCTTGTGTCTCTTTCTTGCGTCCGGTGCTCACATCCTTGTAGAGAGAAGCTAACACAGAGGAATTCAGAATGTAAATTTGGGATATGAAATAAGATGGTTACTCTTAACTAGTAGTCCAGCCTAGAAGTAATAAATGCATGAACTAGTTTTTC
>VUQG01028705.1:0-14196 GCA_015106755.1 Etia nguti | reverse complement strand
AGCGCTTTGAGTGCTCCAGGAGAGTAGAAAAGCGCTATATAAGAATTAGTCCATTTACCAAAACTGAAGGCTCTCCCTCCCATTCTACTTTTAAATACTCTAGGAACAACAAGTAAGCCTGCAGTGCGAGAGTGAAGTGCTCTAATAGGGTGATATGGTACTACAAGGTCATTAAGATAAGATGGGGCCTGATTATTTAAGACCTTGTATGTGAGGAGCAGGATTTTGAATTCTGGATTTAACAGGAAGCCAATGAAGGGAAGCCAACACAGGAGAAATCTGCTCTCTCTTTCTAGTCCCTGTCAGTACTCTTGCTGCAGCATTTTGGATTAACTGAAGGCTTTTCAGGGAGTTTTTAGGACATCCTGATAATAATGAATTACAGTAGTCCAGCCTAGAAATATATTAATGGAGACCAAGGTAACGCCCGAGGTATCCGGTTAGACAGCATGTTTCTGAGATTTTTAGGTGTAGATATAAAAACTTTAGTTTTGTCTAAGTTTAGAAGGAAATTGGAGGTCATCCACAACTTTATGTCTTTAATATATGCCTGTAGTTTCATTGATTGATTTATGCCACCAGGCTTTATGGATAATAAAAACTGATTCTAATGATTCCTACTGTGTACACGTGCTTGCTCAGAGGTGGTCATCTGATTGTTGGGGTTTTCTCTGTGTTGTTGTACAGTCTTTACCTTACAATATAAAGCAACTTGAGGTGATTGTAGTTGTGATTTGGCGCTGTATAAATGAAACTGAATTGAATTGTATGCGCAAATATCAGGGGAAGGCTTAATGATGTTGGCACACACTGATGCGATAGGCTGATTAACAGCTTAAATATATAATACCTACTTACATTTATAACAAGCATGTGTATTTAAAATATCAGACGGATAACATTTAAGAACTACAACTAAAGTTTGAAACCTAAATGACGATACATATCTTTGTCTAAGTACTAAATCCTCCACTCATCTCCCCCCACATTCACTTGTCAACTGTCTGTGTGAAATCGAAAAATGGATGCCATCTAACCTACTCACGCTCGACAGTAATAAAACAGAGGCTGGTTGTGGCCCTCACTCCAGATTTCCTTACCTGGATTATTGAGCATGCATCAAGACATTTTTAGACATACTTAAAGACAAACAGCACTTTAAATATTAACCACATTAAAAGAGAAAACATCTTCCTAGTGACAACTTTAGATATTTAATATTCCTCTGTATTATGAAATATTACTCATGTCTTGTTCAGACTTGTGAGTTTGGCTAACATGACAGTCCCAGTTTCAACATACCCCTGCCCAGCTCTTAATCTTAGAGAGGTCTGATGATAAGCTTGCTGATCCTTGTTGCTGTGAGACAGCCTATCACTTTGGCTTCTGATCATTTGGCCTCATGTCATCCTCATGGGCTGTGGTGGTAATGAGAGCTTGTTAATCCTTCTGTCACTATTTGCTCCAGGCATATAGCCATTTGCAAATGCCAGAGTTGATTAACAAGACACTCCCACACAGTCTAGTTCGATTCAGCTCTTAAAAATGGCTTAAGATGGCACTGTGGCATTGGAACAATGAGAGAGCATCATAGTCATGCGCTGACACCAGTGTCCTTAGCTCGAAACATAGACTAACTGGCATCGAGCGCAGTGTGATGACCTTCTTCCAGTACCACTCAACAGTAATTAGTGTACTTCAATACACAACAGCCTTGTTGTGATGTTTGACTAAGAGCCAGATAGCCATTTCTTTCATTCCTACCTTGCTTCAAACTCATATTTTCAAGCAAACAAACTACCTGAGAAATAATTTGCTGGGAAAAGTTAAAGTTTGTCTGTGGATGTTCAAAAATCAGGAACATTTTCAAAGACAATGCCGGCAGTCGAAACGGGAAACAAGACATAAACACGGGGCCTATTTGCTCTCTGTGGGGTTTGTCTGGGCAGTGAATCAAACAGTGTCAAGAACCAAAAGAACAGCATTTTACACGGTCAGCAGAGAAGATGTCTGCTCCATTATCTCTGTTTGGTCATGGAGGAATAGGGAACAGCCACTGCCAAAATAACACAACAGCACAATAATATTTCCATTATGTTAGAAGACATTATGCTGACATATTGACCATAGCTGAAACTCACCTCACCCAAACGCCAACCAACCCATGTCCAAACCTACACCTGGCCTTACTTTAACCCTAACATTAAACCCATTTAACATCCTGAATTACGAGGACTTGTCTTGTTAAGACTTAAGACATGACCACATAAATAGAATTATTATAAATAATATAATGACACACACACATACACAAACTGTATTGTAGGTAAATAAGAACAGCGTGGTTCCTGTTTTAGTAAGAAATACATTTCTCTTCGCGACATGGGCTGCTTTATCTTCATAGTAGTGAAATAAAATGCTCGATTTAAGCTTGAAATGGGGCAGAAAACTCACTGATGCTGAGGTACAAAGGGAATGGCATGAGAGTAGGAATGTCAGTCTGCATTAGTGGAAGTGTCCTCTTGTGGAGACCGTGGACAGGAGATGGGAGATGGCAGGACTGGAACAGGGCTATCAGACACTCCACTGCGTAGCAGGACAGTGTGTGTTTCATGCACACTCTGTAGTCTATTTTGCAGCAACTTCTTCTTCCCCTTATCTTTCTTAGTTTTGCCTTTTTTTACTTTCATAACTCTTTTTGTCTATTAAACGATGTGGAATTTTAACAATGTGGATGCCTCAGCATGGGGCTCTAAAAGAGTACATCATGTCAAATAATTTTGCAGCTCTCCCTTGTTAGCCCTGCAGGGCAACCCGACCAGGGTGTACACTGCCTCTCACTCCATGACAGCAATCTCAGTACTGTGCATAATAATTAAGGGTTGATCTGTGCTATATAACATTCGAAGAACAAACGGATAAAACCCCTGACTAAGTGACTGAAATTTGTTCTGTGCACAGATATTTCCGTCAGGTGGCGTGCAAATGACCCAAACTAGTTGGAACATCACGCACAAAGCGAGTCTGTCATCTCTGGCTGTCTCTGTTGTTGTTTGCCTCTGCAGCAGGTCAGACGCTCACGCACAACATGCTGCTTCTCGTGACTTGTGGACTCATGTACAATCTTTAATGTATTCTTTCATCTTGCTTGTGCTACTGAACTCTTCCTCATGGAGCACTAAGAGCACCAGACACCTGGTTCATTCAGGATGCCTACAACAGGACATGTGTGGCTTGTTTTCATCTGAGGGCATTTGTGCCTGTGGCTTCATATTAACCAAAAGCTTATTATCTACCCTGTAAGCAGTGAAAATGATGACAAATCTGTAAGCTTTACAGAAAATACACACAAGTAGACATGTGTGACTGCAAGCCACAGTTAGACTCTGATGGATGCTTCAAGGGCAACTTAAACATGCAGACTGGAGGATCGAGCCACTGACGTTTGGTTGGTAAATGACCCTGCTCTGTCTCCTGAGCCACAGCCTAGACTATAAGCTTGATCAAAAAAGACATTTAAAGCCTAATTTTAAAAGTAGAGATGTTGCATGTGTCTTGTCATTTCTTCTTTTTCTGAGGTGGTTATCTATTTTGCTGCATAACTGAATCAAAGGAGTCGGTATCATTTCTTGAAGCAACTGCATCTTCCAGTTTTGCAAAGTGGATCCAACCATTTGTCTGAGAGGGAGACCAGGATGATTGTCATGATTATTCACAGTTCATGTTATTGTACGAAATAATGCAGAAACAATGGTGCAAACTGAATTAATGGAACCTTGTCTTGCAGCTTTATGTCTATTTAACATAACGTTAGACTGAGTTTAGTTTTTGGACATGAGAACTGGGAAGCAGCCTGAGGCCAGCTGAGTAGGATCTTCATTCAGAGTGCTCTTTCCTACCAAATCGCCCCATTCAGAGTGACAACATGCTTCAGCATGGTGAGAAAAATCATTCATGGCTAGATCTTTTACTACTTGTTTGGCTTATTAAAGCCTGTTGCAAACATATTATTGACATTTAAAGTTCTACAGATGAGGGTATGAGTGATAGATTCATCTAATTCTACTTTTAAATATCCTGTGAACCACGAGTAAGCCCACAGTCTGAGACACAATGAGAGACTATGAGTATAAGGTGGGTCCTGATGTATTTGTGGAGAAGGATTTTAAATTTGATTCTGGATTTAACAGTATAGGAGACATATGCTCTCTCTTTCTATGAAAGTAAACAAATGCATGAGCTAGTTTTCAGTGACACTCTGAGACAGGACATTTGTTATTTTAGAGATATTGCACAAAAGGAAGAAAGCACTCCTAGATTTTTGTTTAATATGTGGATTGACATACACATCCTGATTCCTAACAGTGTTACTGGAGGTCAATGTAATGCCATCCAGAGTAAGTATGGTAGTAGATATCACATTTGTAAGATTTTTAGCACTGAGTACAATAACTTTGTGTTTTGTCTGAATTTATAGTGCGACAAACTGTTTTTCCAGGCTAAACAAAGGTCTTCTGAGTTAGTGAAGTGTCGCTTCCTCTCCAGCGTATGAGTTATCTGCTAAGCATTTGGAGCACTCCTCGAACTTTCAGATGACTTGCTATGCCCTTGTGAGGCTGTTGTACTTTTCACTTTTCCCCACTGTTTCTCACTATAGCATGAAATTAGAAACAGTGCAAACTTGCTCCCCTGGGCTGCCTCTGCTTACTGGTGCAGGATTGGGCTTTGTGGTACAGAGGACTACACTGTTAATTCTTGACATGCTCCAGAAACCCCCTGAGAATGCAGTGCAATATAAATCCCCTCACATTTAGGTGTGTACTTACATAATGTTGAGTGGCAGCTTTCTCACATTATTCTTTTAGGAAAAACAAGTTACTGTAAAAAATAATGGGACAGTGTCTTTCTGCTTACTTACAGACATGACAGAGAAATATAATAATATTTAAAAAGACAAAGACAGAAGGAGGCACTGACTTCCTCACTTTGCAACTAGTCTGATGTGACCACGCTTTTATGTCTACTTTCCCCTGGAAAAAAATAGCATTATTATGAATAAATAATATTCATGAAAAAAGCACCAATTATTGTTTATTTTATTGAAGTTATTGTTATGGGTATAATCAGTTGAATGCTCTAACCCATAAACATTTTTTTATTATCTCACTCACACACACACACACACACACACACACACACACACACACACACACACACACACACACACAATTTTTAGAATTATTTCTACTTAACTAAAGCGAGATCTGACAGCAAGATGACAGACAATAATTTATGGTTACCTACAGTTTAACAGAGACATTAAACTGTCTGACACTCTCGTGTTCAGCAATAAAACATGAGCACTTCACTGTGTATAACCTCCAAATGTATTTCTTCATTTCTGACCATAAACTTTAAACTTGCTCACACTACTTGCTTTGACTTCCACAGTGCCTGGAGCCCTGCAGAGACTCCTGGGAGATGAAGGGGAAAGGCAATTGCAGAGAGTTATGTGAGGTACGGTGCAACATAGAGCCAGTCATACTGTATGCTTTCTGAGTACAGTATAAAAACAGCCATGGGTTGTTTTGTGGAATCAAAGTTTGAAATAAAGGTGGAGAGTCTGTTAAACTCTCTGTCCCAGTAAAACCTGGAGAATCAGTCTGTTCCTGGAAATTATATTTATTATTCATATTCAATACTGTTCTTTTTATCTTGCTTTTCTTAATTTTCTTGTCTAAATGCTACTTATTGATGCAAACCTGTCATTATCATATTTCACATATAGAATTCATACTGTTTATTCATTGTATCACTGTAGTATGTCAAGTGTGAGAATTAAACAGCTGGCATGTTCTAAGCAAAGAGCAGAAAGTAGCTGTAACAGGCCCAACAGAAAAATGTGAAAGTAGTTAACCTGTGCTAACTAGTTTGCCTTTGATTCATCCAGCGGGTGTTTCCCAAAAAGCACTGGGAGTGTGTGACCAGCTGTGAGTTCCTTCACTCTGTGCTGACAGTGAAGCAGGGCAGCTGTCCACCTCCAGAGAGAGCCAGTGGTTTTGCTGCTGCCTGTGTGGAAAGCTGTGATCACGACAAAGAATGCTCTGCTCAGAAGAAATGCTGCTCTAACAGCTGTGGCCACACCTGCCAGACTCCCAGTGACATCTACAAGGGTATGTTGAGCCAGAATCACTGGCTATTCAAAAACAAATCACTATAAATGTGTTTAACGATTTTATTGTAGGAAATAAATAATAAAAAACGCTCCATGCGTCCATTTCTCCCACTTATCCAGTTCAGCTAGGGCTTATCCTGGCTGTCATAGGGTGAGAGGTGGGGTACAGCCTGGACCGGTCACAAATGATTCACACTTAAAGTCAGTTTAGAATTTATTATTAGCCTAACATGGATGTCATCAAACTGTGAGAGGAAGCCCGAGTATCCAGAGAGAACCCATGCAGGCATACGTACTTTAATGTTATCAGTCCTAATAACCTAAAAAATGCCCCCTTGGGCCTTTACTCAAATAAAGGAAGTGGAAATTCTCTTTCCCAGCAAACAATGTGTGAGTCTGAGTGAGGAGCAGAGAAAAAAGAACTTGTGAGCTTGTTCAGACCTTGCTGATTGCAACGCACATTATGGAGGAAGAATCACGGGAGGAAACTTTTTTTTTTTTTTTAACAAGGTGGCACTGAGTAAATCTGCAAATCCCTGCAGCATTGGTGGGTGCTGACTAAGAGCTCGATGCCCCCACTGCAGGGAGCTACAGCAGATGATGGACAGTACTGTACTCACAACAGTCCCTTCAGTTGTACTCTTTTTCACCTTTGGCGGATGTTTTTTCTGTCCAGGTGCTCCTCTGAAGCCAAGGAAGGAGCTAGCCTTTGAAGAAGATTCTTCCGGCCAGCTGGAGGTGCACTGGTCGTCCCGCTTCAACATTTCGGCCGAGCCTGTAGTCTACGTTCTGCAGAGGAGATGGAACTTTGGCATCCAGCCCAGTGAGGACACTGCCACATCGTGGCAAGTGTCGGCACAGGTTAGTTAACTGCCTCCAATATAAACTGTTACAGAGATGTGACAAATTAAAGGAAACAAAGACCCAAAATAAAGTCTCTTTGTAAGGTGCTGGGTCTCCTAGTGCTGACAGAACAGCTTTGTTGTGTTGGCATTTCTGTAGCTTGACTGGAGACATGGACGGCCAATCTCTCAGAAGATAGTCCCTCATTGGCTATCTTCTGATGTTAAGTAGATGTTACAGTTTTCACATGTAAAACGGGCACAGCAAGAACACCGACATTTTATCACAAATGAGTTTTTATCACATTTATTTGAGATTATTATTTTGTTTGTAGTTTAATGACTTCATCTTCGTTTTTCAGTTCAGATATCTAGTTTGTTTGGGCTTGAACATGTGCATTAATGTGAGGTTTAGTGTCCGAGGTGGAAATCTGAAAGACAAGAGACGATCTGTATCTGGATGTGCTGAAATTCATCACTGAATGTTCAAAAATTATGCAAACATTTTACGGGTCACAAGACATTTTGGTAAATTCCTCTTAACTCAACAATGAATTGTGACATGCTTAAAAATCAAATAAACTTATTTTCTTAGACATTAAAAAATGTCATCACCAAGACAGAAACTACCTAAACACTGACTAAACACACTGTTTTCTCCCGAACATCACTGACTTCATTTTTTCCCCACAGACAACGGAGCAGAGAGCGAGGCTGTCAGACATCCGGCCCGGTCGCTGGTACCAGTTTAGAGTGGCAGCTGTTAACCTTCACGGGACCAGAGGTTTCACCACGCCCAGCAGACACTTCCACTCAAGCAGAGGTCAGACACACATTGCATGTCTGTGTGTATATGTGTGTGTTCTTTGAGCCCACACCTCCCATTCACCAAACAGCACCATTAAACATAACGAATCATTGTCAGGGGGCTGGAGCCAGGTGACAGTCAGACTGCACACTTTGGACAAACTGCCAGCTGCAGAGACACAACAACAACAAAGTCTGACAACAGAGAGTGACTGTGGTGATTTAGCCGTGCTGATGTGGTGATCTTCAGAATGGCTGTAGGCCAGTGAACAAACTAGGTGATGCAGTAAAGGCAAACTTTGCAATTCAAACAGCCAGAGGTGATGACGGGTAGGACTGTGGCAGCGCAGGTCAGAGAGGCAGAATGACAGAAAAGGTGTTCAGACTGACCAGCAACAGTGACATCAGTTGAAAACAAAATATATTTTGACAGCTTAGAAAATACAAAGTGACCGAATACAGGACAGTATAGCAACGGTCCTACCCCTGCCTCTACTACCCCTAGAAGTAGAAGAGATAGAGAAGAGAGATATTTTTTAATGAACTTAAAGTCAAGAAGCCAAAAGTTCTTAATATCAACACTGGCACAGTTAGAAGCAATTCAAGAGAAAATAGACTGTTTAGCAAATAGTTGTACTGTTGTATATATGTATTACAGAGTTTATGGAGAGAATCCTCAAAGGATTCATTGTTTTCCTCTGTGTGATTTCTATAGCTGCCACAGTCACAAAGGGAGCCGCCTCGGCAAGTCGAAAAGATGCAAACCTTAATCGATTCAGACGTGTTCATGAGAGCTGCATTCTCCCACTGTTTGCTGCACTGTGCTGAGGTACTTAGGGACACAGTGTAGGTGGTGCCCTTATGTGCTGAAATGTAATGTTAGAACAGTTTCACCATTTTTTTTGCCATCTGTGGCTGCTGAGACATCAGATTGATCACTGATTCTGATCAGGCTGAGGAACAGGAAGCACAAGATATAAATACCAGCATCCAGCCAATTCATGCTAATGGTAGGCAGCAGTCCTCACTATTAATGAAAGCAACGGTAGTATGTGATAATAAAGGACCCACGCACACAGCGTTACACGCTGAGTGTTCGTTTTTATCTGTAATCCGTTTCTGCAGCAGCTTTCCAGCTGCCCTCCTCCGGCTTCACACTGCACACAGACCTCTGCTCTGGTCCTGGCGATATACTTAAAAGGGAAGACATGATCAGATGGTGGTGCTGAACCCACTGCTCCACCCCTCCCTTGCAGCGAGCCACAAAACACACCTCGCCACATAGTACTATCTGTAAATGTGGTAGATGTCTTCTGAAATCCCAATTTTACCATTTTTTGGTTATTTTGAGAGTAACACACATGAATGAATCAGCCTATTGTGAACTTTGCAGGTTGGGTTAAAAAAATAACCACATGTCAGTGTGCTAAAGGTCATTGCTTTTGTATGCAAACAGATATTAATAACGTCCAACATGTCACCCTCAGATCCCTCCAATCCTCCTGCTCCTACTGAGCTGAGAGTAGCAAATATGAGCTTTGGTCCTGGGAGTACAGTGGTAGCCAGGATTGAGTGGAGCATGCCTCCTGACCTGGATGTTCCCATCCACCACTACAAGGTCAGTTGGAGCTGGACTGCAGCTGGACATTCTTCTGCCTCATCCCTGACCAAGAGGAGGAAGACGGTCAGAAAGGTGAGAATGCCACAGCTGCAGATGGAGCATGTCAAATGCACTGCTTCTATTTAAGATCCAAGAAAGATATAATGTATGTAATGTTCTCTGAAACCCTCATGGAGTGTCATATTTTCCTGTCCTAAATTTGCTTTGAAAAATCTGAGACAGCAGTATTTACCACAGAGAGCTGAACCATTAATTCAACCAGATTAAAGAGCAAAAATAAAAAATGCTGTTACTGTTCAGTCCCAGAGGTCTCCGTCTGTGGCATGTTTACATCTGTGATCACAACTGGAAGTAAATATGACCAACTTGAATATAACATGAACATTGATGGCTCGTGGTATGTGCCAAATTGTGTGTCTGTGTGTGTTTGTGTGCACAGAGCCAGGTGGAGCTGGACAGCATGAGGACTAACAGGAGCTATAGTGTGGAGGTTCAGGCTGTGTCTTACTGGGGACAAACTCAGTTCAAAGGACCACGTGCTGTCCTCCACTTCACCACGCAGCAAAGTACGTAAACTTGTACACGAAACAGAGGCTTTGGCATTTTCAGCTTGAGCTCGTAATGTTGTCATGAAGAAAAGAAAACATCTTCATGTCGGCTTAAAATTTCTCTAAAGCGTAAAAGCATGTTCAAATGTTTAGGCTTGCACTGAAAGTTTCCTCTTGCTTTGCTTGCCATGCGTTTGTATAATCGTTAGGTTTGCTTTTACACTTTTATGGTGACATTTTTTATTTTTAAAAAAGCACCTTGGGGTTTAATATTTCAAAGGTTTTCTCCCACTGGGATGTTAAATCTTTGATCTCCTGTATCTCAGAGCTTCACTCCAGATGCAACCTTAACATTCCACACCTACAAACTTATCAGTGTGACAGGGCTGAAAACTCTTTTAGCTTTGAAATTCAAAATGTCAAGGCGGTCCTTTCAAAGAGATGGTTGACATTATACAAAGAAAAAAAGTAGAAAATGTTCTTGACAATTACAAAAATGAGCGTGAGAGTGAGTGCGTCATGAAAGAAGGATTGAAGTGAAGTCGCTGTCAGCGTTTGTACTTTTTTTGCAGAGCAGAAAGTGTCGTGTGAATGTTCAAGGTGAAAAAGTTTACCAGCACATCAACGTTTTCTGTACGTGACATTTTTTCAGCCCGTTAAAATGGAAAGTATGCATGTTTTTCAGCATTTTCATAAGCTGAAGGATTTCTTGTTCTTGAAAAAACCTTCACAAGCATGGAAACCATAGTTCATTCACAAAAGCACATTGTGATAGTTTTGATGACACCCCAATCATCTTAAGTTTAACCCCCCTTCCAAATTTATATATCAATTTGCCAAAATTAAACGTATGGATTTATCGTTAATGTAAAGGAGAAACTTTAAAAAAAAAATTCTAAATCTTGCAGAGATGAAATGATAAAAACTTGAAAGTGAAGGGAAATGCATTAAAATCAAATGCAATCCGAAACAACAACCTGAAAACAGAGACTGGAGATGTATCAGGTATGTGCACAGCCCCCACACGTGACATGGGTGGAAAAAAACTGTTGCATGCAGAGAGTACATAATCCACGAGGATGGGAAAATAAAGTCGTAGTTAATACTAATGAAGAAACTGTCATCAGACCTACATGTTCTGATGTGTTCCAGGCAATGGAGACCCCTAAGTCAGTTTCTATTTACTTGATTGGGTTTTACTGTACATCTAGTTGTTAATAAGTGAATATTCATTTAACTTTATCTTCTTGAATATCCCTCAAAAACCCTGAATGAGATCTACTTATCAGCTTTCTACAGTGATGCTTTGTATTCGCTGAGATTATGTAACATAAAGGTAGTCATGTGAAAAACAAAGATTTTAAGGATTTATGCTGTTGTGTAGTGCACCCTTACTGCTTCCATCGGAATTAAGAGGAAAAGTAAGTAGTGTCCAGCTGCTCCTAGTCAGATGCACTTTATTAAGTGAATATCAGTAAATGAGAGAGCCTCTGTAAAATTTGTAGAAGTCTGCAGCATTCAGGCGTGTATTAACACACTGCCAAGGAGGAAAGAAATCAGCAGTGATCCTCCATCAGTCTGGGAAGGGTTGTAACGAAATTTGAAGTTCACCACAGGGAAACATATTATTCATGCGTGGAAACATTCAAGATGGTTACCGATCCCAGGAGTCCAAGCAAATTCATCCAAAGTCAGACTGCAAAGGCCTCAGTTAGCATATTCAGTATTAAAGTTCATGATATTACACAGACTGCAAAACAGCAACTCTTCCAACAGGACAAAGATCCCGATTTGTACAGTAACAAATCTATAACAGAAAGAATGCAGCTGTGGCAATGACCCAAAGTCCAGACCTCGACCTGAACCTCAACATGAAATGCTGTGAAGGGACCTTAAAAGAGCTGTTCACAGACAAAGGGCCACAGACCTCAATGAAATGAGGTAATGGTGTAAAGAAGAGTGGGCCCAAATTCTTCCACAACAACGTGAGACACCGATAAGTCATACAGAAAATAATTACTTCAAATTATTAATACTAAGCGTATTTGTACCTGCGGCTATGTCATGGCATGTGTTTGGTTTTTTACAGACTAGAGTTACTCATGTATCACTGTATGTGATGCTTTAAGACGTCACTTAATGTTTAATTGTATTTTGTCTGTTTTGAAGCCACGAGTGCTCCCAGAAGCCCTACAGGTGACGTTCTGGATGTGGGGACACCGTTCTATCAGGACGGACAGCTCAGGGTTCATGTTTACTGGCAGAGAAGCGTGGGTATGTGCAATGGAATAAACACTGCAATTCTTGTTATAAATCATATCAACATCTGAGTTATCCTGCAGCTGCTCTGGAAACATTCACACAACTGCTGTTAAAAAAAGACAAATACCCTGTTTGAAGCAGTGTGCAGAGATAAATGTGCCAAGGAAAAAGAATTCTGAAAAAGAAACATATTCTGTTTCATATTCACAAATTTCTGTGCAGAATGTGTAAATATGATGAGTAATTAATGTTATGGAAAAGAGGCTGTTCTGCTGCCAGGAGACATAATGTTAACCACCAGTTTCACAAAATCAGCAATAGGTTGAACCGAATCTTGAAACATGAGCTAAGGTTAGAGCTGCTTATTGTCTCCCACAGAAAAAAATGTCTTGGGTTAGGAAACTCCTGCATCACAGTAGTCAGTGACAAAACAAGAAAACAAGCACAAAAATAACGCATACAGAGCAAAGACGCAATTTTATGAACACACACTCAAAGTTGAAAAACAAAAAAAATAGTCTGTACCATACTCATAGTTAACACAGGGGAAGAATGAGTTATCTTGGCCTACCAAACAGTGGACTGTGCAAAAATGTCCTGTGGAGTGAGGGATTTAGTCGCTCCCATAATCTTTCCCTGATGTGGCTGACAATCCGTCTTGCAATGATGCAAACTGTAAGCTCCTACCTCGATAGTTAGCTGACATTTAAAAATAATGGCTCAGGTATCTGGAAAAAAGGAAGACACAGCACAGCACTGCTAAAACCTTTAACCTAAAAACAAGGATGAAAAACTAAATACCAGAAAGAATTTGGAGGATTGGTCAAACTGAGCTTGTTGACATAATGATCTAGCACACAGTGGCAAGCTACAGAGATTTGGGTGAACATAAATTCATCTATTTGAAGTTTTGGGGCTGTGCTTGAAAGCACACACAAGTTCACTGAGTGAGTGCTTTGTGATTATAGACAAGTGTCATCATATGACAAGAAGAAGACACCAAAAATGACCCCATTCACAACCGGGTTGGTAATTAAAATGTTTCTGCATGGTTGGAATCAAAAACCTAAACCTAATCTCTGCAGTAAAATCCTAGTTGGATCTCCACCATGAGCCCACAAGCCAGCCTTGGACCTAAAAACAGGGTTACAAGGTCATTAAATGAAAATTGAATATATAATCTGGTAAAACAGAAATGGGAGTGAGCTCTGGGCTGGACTGAGACACCATATTGGATCTCATGAATGAATATTTAAATCTTGTCACTTTGTTAGGTATTACAGTGAATAGCAGCTTAAGAATTTAGAGGTCTAGACAGTGTTTAGTTAAAAAATGATGACAATGTAAAAAGCTCCAAGGTGAAGGTACACTAAGTTCTATGATAAGGGGGGTCACAGGGACTGCGTAAGATAAAAGTAGTTTCCAGGCTCAGCCAGAATTGCTGTAACGGTCACTAGAACAACTGTTTTCAGGCGAGAGACGTGAGAAAAGGGAAGCACTGATACACGTGTAGCAGTGTAGGAACCCTCCCCCTCCTAGGTGCAAGTCCCTAGGATTGGATGAGAGTGAGCGCTGAGAGGCTGGGACTAGCCCAAGTGCCAACAAAGGGAGGACTGAGTTTAAACCGTGGCTCCACCCCACCTCTTTCAACCAATCAGAAAGATGCACATTTTCCTATAAAACTCTTTGTAATGCTAAGAGAAGTACTCACTTTGGGAAGTTGGCTGCAGCGAACTGCTTTCAGATTGCGGTCTTCAGAACAAAAGTTGTCCATGTACATGTTGGGGAGTAACGGAATACATGTACCGGCGTTACATATTTAAAATACAAAATATGAGTAACTGTATTCCGTTACAGTTACCGTTTAAAAAGGTGATATTCAGAATACAGTTACTTTGTTGAAATAAATGGATTACACGGCGGTCTTTTCCTGTTTTATAT
>VUQG01028704.1:14306-30994 GCA_015106755.1 Etia nguti | reverse complement strand
CCCACCAAAAAACCCCCCCCCCCCCCCCGCCCCACACACACACACACGCGCACGCATACACAGAAAATAGCAGAGCACTCCTGCAAGGACTGAGCCATTAGTGTATCTTTGGGGAGTTTGTTTGTTTCTAATGGCGAGGGGAGTCAAGTCACTCAAGAGAGAAAACCAAGTGGACAGCAGTTTTTTTCTCACTTTTCTCACTCACTGCATCTGCTACCCATCAGATAATCACATCCTGCGGCACTCTTACCTCCTGCTCTTTTTTTCAAGCTAGCAACATGTTTTTTCATCTTTCTGATTTTCATAAAATATAATCAAAAAGACAGAAAGTTGAAATGGATTCACCCACCGGCTCATTCCTCATCCTCCACTGCGGTTATAAATCTATAAAAAAAACATAAATGAGTCACTGTTGCACTGAGTGTCAGTTTCTATCATTAGAACTAAAGACAGGCACATTAAGTTTGAGTCAAGTCCTACGTACACTGCTCTACAGACCCACTGAATATTTGTGTGCAGCTGAAAGCAGTCCCCATCCAAACCACTTGAAGCCCCGAGGACCGTGTAAACATCTGGCTTTGCTGCTTTTAAGGGACAGGAACGTGGCTCCTGAACAAATCTGACAAATCAAAGGGCAGAAATTAATTTTAACAAGCTTGTGACCTGACCACACTCAACGGGACAAAAAAAACCAAAAAAAGGGGGCAGTGGGGTTTTTTTGCGTATCGTTGTACATTTGTGTTGCCTTACCATCTGTCCTCTTGTTGTGGTGCAGTAGGCAGAGTATGGCTTCCAAAAATAAAACGCCTGCTCACTTTCCTCCTTCGTATGAAAGCTGCTTTGAAGTCTGTCTTTCTGTCAGTTTGTTTTGTGAGCTCTGACTGAGAGCAGAGTCACATTAAGATGGAGATATTGCCCTGTGCGTGCACTTACAATAACAGTCTCGCTCAAACTTGCTGACTCTCATTTCAAGCGTCTGAGTGGGCCATTATGAAAGGTGCCTTGGCCGGCTTTTCAGAGCAGGAGTGTGTTCACGGGTGTGTCGAGAAGAGGCAGGTGGATCCACACACACTCAGTTTAAACCAAATCAGTGTAACTCATCTGCACCCCTGGGGAGCAGCCAGCCCTGACAGGGATATTTGCATCCCTAATTCCCTCAACACCACTGCCGCTACTTCCCCCCACATGCCAGCTGGGACCACCGAGGCCAGGGCAGAGGCAGGACAGGAAGTCACACACACACACACACACACACACACACACACACACATGATAACACAGACCGTATCCAATCAATTTGACGCCAGTGTTAAACAAAGCTCCCGTTTAGGGTAATTAAAATCGCCCAATTAAAGCCCGCAGTTGTGTGTTTGTGTTTGTGTGTGTGTGAGCGCCTTTCAGACTTTTTGTGTTTGCATGTATTAAGGGTTCTTTGTTCCTGCTAAACCTTTTGTATGACCGCATTACCTAAATGAACATTTTAAGGCTGAAAAGTGTCTCCTTACGGCTCGGATTTCCTCACACCTTTCACATGAGTGCCTCGCACATTACAAAGCCGTTCTATTTTTGTGATTATTCCTTTTGCGATTAAACATTCTCAGTGTGTCGGTGTGTGTATGTGAATGTGAGCTGCAAAGGTTTGCATCTCAATGACTTCATCAACTCCACATTGAGCTGCCTGTCCCCAGGGCCTTTCCAATCAATTGTCTATGCGGCCATCCTTTATAGGAAAAAGAAAAATCAATCCAGCTTCATAAATCTGCTCTGACTTTTAAGTTTTTCTCACTGTGTCTCGGTGTGTTTGCACGTGACAAGACGCAACGTACAAACGTGTGCGTTCATTCTGCAGCTGTTGTTGAGACTGGCAGTTAATAATTAGCCCCCCTCGCTCATTAGCATGACCTCTCCACCCCGTCACCTCCTCACTAACCAGCTGGACTGATTCCTAGGAGTGCCTGTTGTCTGTCTTTGTATATGTGTATGGCTATTTTCAACAGCTAGGCCCCATTTGCTGTAAGTCCAGCTGAAAAAAAAGCTACCGCAGTAATTTAAGCAACTTTAAATATATTGCAACAAAATGTATATATACTGCATATATAAACATGAACATGTGAAGCGTAGATATCACATATTTGGCCGGCCAGAACAAGTCTGTGACACTCATGGATGTACTGATCGGATGTTATCCCTCATTTGCTGTTCATGTTTAGGAGCCAGCTGGTCAGTTCTAATGGTCTATTGAACTGAACCTCAGGGGTGAACAGAGTGCCCCATATCTCGCTACCATAACACTTTTATTACCATCTCCTCATCGGACACAAAACATGTCAGGGAGTTGGAGGGAGCAGGGGTCAAAGCCAGTGAGGCGTCTTTGTTTCTGGCTACATGAGATGGAGTATATAATGTATATAGTATATTATACTATATAGTGTCTGTGCATGTTTTCATAGCTTGGAAGATTGTGTCATAGTATCAATAAAAGTGGAAGCAGTTTGACACATTTTGAATAAAATTAGGCTGAATTTATTAGTAGTAAATTCCTAAGTATAAATACTGGATATTTTCATTGATATATTAACATTTTTCAGCCACACACACACACACATAAACACATACGGTACATGTACACACGTATAAAACAGCAGTGTGGCTACACCACTCAGCATGAAGCCACGTGGCCTAATCTGAGTAGATTATAGCATATTAGGAAGGGGTGAGACAAATGTCAGTATGTCCCTTGATAAGTTGAAGTGTAAAAGGCATTTGATTTATTCTGGCAGTGAACAAGTAGAGGGCAAGGAGGCACTATGAAATAAGCAAGCACCAGGGCATTGTGTTAGATCTGTGTGGGTTTAAAGGCCTCCTCCTGTTGTTTCGTCTGTCTGCATCATATTTAATATATTTTGCTCCACTACCATCTGGGGAAAAAAAATAAACCTGCTTACACTGCCTTGATTACCACTGCATTCTCTTATCTGGGAGTCCTTACAGTTTCACCATTTAAGTCCATAGTTGTAGAATTTTTTTTCTGGCTTTGTTTTCATTATTACATGCAATCCTAGATATTGGCCACTGGGTGGATGAATTGAACATTGAATAATTATTAACCTATGTGGTCCACTGCCAGCATTGCTAATATAGAAAAACTTAACTGATTGGAATTCAGTTAATATTTTATAGCGCATCTGTATTCATTGAGCTCCGGTTCAAATGCACATGGACATTTTTAAGCTTGCAGCATAACAATTTTTTGTGCTTAATATCACTCACGTGTGTGTACCCCCTGCAGACCCGGAGTCCCAGAGGAAAAGGACCGTGCAGAATGTTCTGGACCTTCGACAGAACCTGGAGGAAACCATGACCAGCCTGAGAGGGGTGCAGCTCAGCCACAGGTCAGCAGTGTTAGGGTTGTTTCTCCTCTCTTCACATGAACTGAAAATAACTGATAGTAGCACGGATGCCGGGAAAAGGCTCATTGTGCAGGTGAAGAACTCGTGTAATGCAAGTAACAACATCATTTTTGATTAGTGTCTGTGATCTGATTACCAAATTTAATAAAGTAATGTGCTGGTTGGTACTGCATTGTAGAAAAGTGTTACTTTGGAACAAACTGCATGCAGACAAACCAGTTTCCAAAACCAAAACCAAAACCAAAGGAAAAGGGGAAAAAAGCAGCTCAGAAACTGTAAAAAATAGTAACAGTTAGGATGGGCGACTTATTATTGACATTGCCGGCTGTGTTTTGGGGTGTGCTGGTTGCATGAAGGCTCTGAGATCAAGATCGGTATTGTGAGTAAGTTAGTGTGTAATTTTCCACCTCCTCTGTGCTCTCTTTGAGTTGGTTGATATGGGACAGAAGCAGGATTAGCTCAAAGCTGGCTTCAAAGCAAACCCTCCCAATGCATACTCAGGACTCACATTTATACACACATGAAGACAAGCAATGATGCTCTGATTAATTGCACGGGTGCTTCCTCTGTTTCCTGGGCTGGGTTCTAGTTGAGTTCACCATATCCCCACAGTTTGTCCTTGAGAGCTTCCCTTCCGTCCGCCTGTCTATGAGTCTCCTGCTATGTGTCCTATCTCTGTCCCTCAGTGGGAGTCTCCCTTCATGAAGAGTAGATCAGCAGATGGTTCCCTGCTGGAATACATTTCCTTTGCCATTCATATTTTTATTTCACTGTAATAACCTTGAATTACTCCCTGTTATCCCAAAAATGGAAGATTCACGCGTGAGCGTGATGTCACATATCTGGTGAATAAAGGGTAGTTAGGAGGGAACATTTGAATGAATAAAACAAGCGGATTAGTGAGCAAGCAAATTGTTTTCTTTACACATATTTTACTTGATATATTGAATAAACATAACAAATAGAAAGCCTGTGAAAATCTGTGTGGGCACTGCTCCACTTCCTTTCTGCCTGTTTAACATTAGCAGTTTTAAAACTGCCTTTATTATTGACTGGTTCTGCTTTGTTCTGTATCATGCAGAGAGGATTAACTTTAATGTAGCAAGCAAATGCATGTGCTGTCACACAGTTTGAGAGCTAGCAACTTTTAATATGCTAATTCTCATCACTGTCAGTGCAGACGCTAAGCGTCGATGTGCCGCACTGGCTTGGAACAGGAAATGCATGCAGTTGTGATTTTAGTTATTTTGACATTTATGCACTTTATACACATTTATACAAATATATGCCAGCATAAAGTAGGCACATATTTATGTGGAGCATAGAGCAACACAAAGGAATGTGAAAACACATGCAGATCATATATTGCTTGCATGTATACATATATGCACACATACACATCCCAGCTCGTGCGTGCATTTTAAATCGTGATGTTCCACTGAGAGAGGAGGATACAGGGTAGGGAGAGATTGATTGAAAACAAAGAGGAAATGAAATACAGATATTCATTTCCTGTCTGTTATAAATGTAGCTGTGAATAATTATTTTCATCACCTAAAAACTGTCTTTTTTTGTCTTTCCACAGCTGTGCAGAGGGGACCATGTGCTACGACAGCGATGAAGCCGCTGCCTTCTCAGTTTCCAGTCTGTCAAATCGTTCCTCTCCGCTGTCATGGCGTCAGGGTCAAGCTAGCCCCCGTCTCCAAGCTGGTGATGCTCCGTCCACAGGTAACGCCCACTCAGAAGTGCCCCTCAGGATCAGCCACACATCTCGTATCCACCTTATCGAATCACTGGACGACTCCGACCCGACCCTCCTGAAGGGAGATTATCTG
The DNA here is from genome assembly GCA_015106755.1 of Etia nguti. Classification (NCBI taxonomy): domain Eukaryota; kingdom Metazoa; phylum Chordata; class Actinopteri; order Cichliformes; family Cichlidae; genus Etia; species Etia nguti. Next base: position 25,749 of record VUQG01028704.1, on the reverse strand, counting down.
AGCGACAGCGACCTCGGCGGGAAGAGCCCAAACGAAGATGATGAAGAAGATGATGATATTGATGATCTGGGCAATGGGTGAGTTACATTTTCTTTTATTTGGAAAGCGCATGGAAAGCTATATAAGTACCAGAAGGTCTCACCCCTGCTTCATTAAACTAACTAAGAAAACAGGACACATTAGTGGTCTTAGCATTTCTTGTGAGGTGAATCCTGCCACCTGCCAGTTGTTACAATCCTAGAGCCACAGACAGTCAGGAGTGCAGTTAGCGGTTTGCCAGCAAAACAAAGTCTTGATGGGCCCATCTGTAATGAATCACAAGCCCTCTTTCATAGTGTCTGCCATGACATTGTCAGCTGTAGCCCCCCTCGTGCAGTTGGCTCTGCTATAGTCAGAAAGCAGCCCTAAGGCAAAGTCCGAAAATGATGTCAGCATTATGGAGCCCCCTCGCAGAGATCATCCTGTCATTCAGCTGTAAGCCCACTGGCTTCACCAGCAGGTTTCCATGTGGAGGACCCTTAACGACGCTGGCTCACCAGAACCTGCTGGCAAAGCTAGAATGCAAATGTCTTTGGAAAACTGGTCACTAAATCTGCCTAACCAATGAGAGCGCAGCCAGAGCTTGTCATGGTCAGAATAGTTTTTGTTTTGAAGTAGCCATGGATTTCTTGGAACAAATGATTTAATTTTGTGGTGAGGTCACATCATAGAACAAAACATCAGCTTCAGAACTGTTCATCAGCATGTTTTGTTGTGTCGTGTAGCAGTTTTAACCCGGGGAGGTCCATGCATTTGAAACTTTGTTTCTCTTTTCTAATTGAGCTGGACAAAAAAAAAGAGTATTTATGATGTGAGAAAAAATCCCTTAGAGACCACAGCTGGCTGTTCCCCACGTTTCTGTGGCAGCAAATACTGAGCAGTTTATAAGAGAAGGGTCGCTATGTTCATTTGTTATCTGGCAAACAATTAGACTAGAGTGAAATAATCCCAGTCAAATCGAGGTTAATGAGAGTGCTTTCGGATTTTTGCACTGATACAATTACTGACAAGATTGTGTGTTGTTCCTCCATGAACTTGGGTAGTTCTTCTCCGACATGCGAATTAGATGGACGGGTCATAGGAGTGACCATCCTGGCAGCTGCTGTTTATGCTCAAATTTTTATCAATCACTACCTGGTGACACCATTACCAGTCGTGCAGAATTACAAGACGCCCAACAATTCACCAACAGAAGAAATTAAGTTTAGAGGATTTGCTAAAGAATGACCTAAGTTGTGTCCTCTGGACTTTCTTGGTTAGTTTTGGACAACTTGCAGCTCTTGCCCCACTATGAGGAGATATGACACAACAATTTTAACTCAACTGTAGAAGCAGCGTCGCATTTCACTGGCCAGCTCTAAGCACCGTGAACAAAAACACATTATCTTATAAACTGTGATTCTGGCAGTGTGGGTGTAACCTGCAGAGCTTGTCCAACTAAACTTTTTAAAAAAAGAGCTTGTCCTGGCCACAATTTGACATCTCCATAGTAACTGCAAAAATGCACCCCCAGTCACCAGGAAAGCAGTTGCGACACAGTTCACATCCCTTTATTGCATTACTGTGGATCTGGTCATGGCTGATTAGTGGTTGTACAGGTTTATGTTATGTTTTGTGTTAGGAGGCTAAAAGAGAAGCAACAATAGTTGGCAGACTAAAGGAAAAAAGATTGAGAAACAGAGGTGACAGTGGTGGCAGAGTAGGCTCGAAACTCATACTAGGGCAAACATAAAGGGAAAAACAGCCTTTTTGTTTGTGCCTTCTGTTTAACATAGAACTGTGAAAGACTGAAATACAATAGTAATGATCCAGGGTTGTATCAGATGTCCTCTAAACTCTAAAGCTGGACTAAACACTGGGTTTCTAGCAACGGGGTAAAGGTAGTGCTTACACATAGACTCTAACTTGTACTCCAAATGTAGATTAAGATTTTTTTAGTGAGATTTTGGTTCTGGAGATTAACTAATCCTTATTTTTTTTTATAATTGGTTAATTTGTGTAATCCTGAATTGGAATCCTTTGGATGTTGGTAGGAGTAAATCTTCAAGTGGGGAAAAAAAGCTTCTTAAAACGAAAGTTATCAAAACTTTTCAGCAGTTTTTCTGTATACGATTTTGTACATGTATTGTGTCCTGGTGACCATGTTTAAATACATAATTCTATAAATGCATAAATAAATGCCCAATGGAGTCCTGCAGAGGGGATGATAGTTTCTTCTAAAGCCCTAAAATGTTAATCTTTATCATCTTTTTTTTTCTCAAACAACTTTAACGTGAACCAAGAAGCAAATCAACAAATCAAAGCTGGAAAAAGTCAGAAAGGCACAATTCTGGATGATTACCAGAATTGTTGTCACTTCTGTTTTTTGTGATTGATTATTAAGTTATAATTTCTTTAAAGTCTTGTTAACTCCACAGTCTGGTGGTGTCTAATGCTCCGTTACACTGTAACCTGTGTAATACACAGGTGTTTGCTTGCTGCAGTTTTAAACTACACACCTAATATATATTTTACCACTAGAGGGCAGAATTGTCTTGTTCTGTGCCGGTCCCTCCACTGTTTGAGCTTTGAGTGCCCCAGTGCTTCATTTCTCCCTCTTAGCCCATAAGTTATTACACATACCTATCTGTTAGACATGCAGACACTAGCCCTGTCATATAGAAGTCACACTACATATTTCCTCCTGGCATATATAATACCCAGGATTTCCCCTTATGCATTATGCATTGCAAACACATTATGCATTGTTTGGATTTTGTATTTCTCATCTCTTTGTTCTTTAAAATGAAAGTGAAACAGAAAGAAACAAAATTCTGTCACAAAATTCTCATTTTTGGCCTTAAACATGTACGGATGACCATGTGACTCACTGCTGCACTCATTATGGCTCACTTTAGTAACAGGCATGAGTCACATTCACATACCAAGTTTACCGTGACTATACGTGGACCTGGGTGAGCACAGACCCCATGTACTCACACACACACACGCTGAGTCATGATCCCGTCAGTCAGTTATCTGTTTCCTGTGCTTTTCGAGCCTGGGCCTCTACTTACATCTGGAGCCAAATCCCCCTCCCCGTATTTCCCTTGGACTCCCACTCATGTACACGTCATTCAGATTTGTTTAATTGTTGCAGTGATTTACTTTGTGTAACCTGTACCTTGTTGGGCAATAATATAAGCTTGGGAGTTTGTGTCGTTTTTAAGTTAAAGTGAAAATAGCTTTTTGTTTTCTTCTCTCATAGATTTGATATTCAAAGGTAAGTTGCCATTTAAAGGCATAAAAAAAATATCATTACATATTCATCAAAGCGCAAACAGTCCAGTGTGTAGAGAAGCACCAACACCACAAAGAGCAATGGGGTAAATTATGTGCTAATTATTTGAAAATATTTGAGATGGAGCCAAGATATTGTGCTCAGAAACTAGTACTAGCTCTTTGTGCGTGCATGTGATTATATGTACATGACCAGTGTGATTGTAATGAAAAGCGTCTATGTGCGCCTGTGTCTGAGCATCACATTGTTGTGATGGACAGCATTAATTGTGGTGATAATTGGCTCTACATGCGCATATTCACGTGTTAACAACTGGTTGAGTGTGTGCTGTTTTCCACCCTGCTGGGTGCAGACACTTTAGCTTCTGGGTGGAAGCGACCTTCCATTAGTAAACGCATAGTCTCCATGGTTACACTGCGAGACATGCTGGCTCACTACACTAAATGTCTGAATTATGAAAACATGTATCGTGGAGCAGGACAGACGCAAACACACACACACACACACACACACACACTTTAAGCTTCCTGAAGCGTTTCTGTCTGAGTGTGCTGCTATAAGTGCTTTGATTTAGTGCCACGTGCGTTCTAGAGCAACAGCAGTGAGCTGGTTTCTCTTACTGTCACTTCAGCGCAGCACAGAGAAGTGAAACACAAACATGAATGTTTTAGTAGAGAAGTAATGTGTTTTGAAAACCAACGAGGCCTGGAATAGGCTTTGATATCATCACCGGTTACTCCAGCCTTGTGACGCTGACTAAATGTTTGGCCTCACAGACGCTTTAGAGCCCAATCCCAGTCCTCGAGAGCTACTGTCCTGCAGCTTTAGATGAACCCTTGTTCCGACACACCTGAATCAAATGAATGGCTTATTAACAGGCCTTTGCCAAACTTGATGGCATGCTGAAGAGGTAATCCAACCATTTGATTCAGCTGTGTTGGAGTAGGGATGCATCTAAAAGCTGCAGGACAGTAGCTCTCGAGGACTGGGATTGTGCACCCCTGCTTTAGAGGTAAAGTTAATTCTAGCTCTAAAGCATTTTTAATTTAGTGTAATTCAATAGACCTTATCATTTCCTCTCATCCTTATGTCCTGTGGTACTGGGGTGCACTCCATACTCCTATACATGTGTACTTTGTGTGGGTGTGAATGTTTTTGCAGTGTTTTTTGGTTTTGTTTTTTTTCACTAGGTCAAGCTTAATTTTGTTGGTCACCAACTCCATCTACTGGCCAAAAACCAGAATGTGTCACCTATACATGTATTTGCATGAAGACATACACAGACACATCCTGAACCTTTTGATTCATGAATTCTTTTTCTTGCATCTGATTTTGACCTGGGTTACAGGTTACTAATTCACTCTCAGCCATGTAGGCCTTCCCTATTGCTGAGACCCAGAACTTTTACACTGTGACTTGCACTGAGGTCCAATTACAGACCCCTCCCAAAATCAGCACTCTGCCCCACTCTAAATGTTGTTATAACTTCAACTGTGATTAAAATGAAATATAGTGGGAGAAACACATTCAATGAAATGGTGTTTTTAAAAGGGTTTTTTTTCCCTCTGGGCATGAGCAAAGTTGTGTTCACATCTCTCCCGTGTGAAGATGTTAAAGGTGAGATGCATGTATGGTCAGAAGAAGTGAAAGAAAAGAGACTTGAGTGACTTTTAAGGCAAGTTTTGGGTATTTGGGGTAATCTCTGGAGTTTTAAAAATGATGCCTCAAAGTTGTAGTATTTATCGCAGTGAAGTTAAGTCAAGTTTGCATTAATATAACATTATATATATTTGTTGATATCCTGTTAATTGTGCTGAAGTATGTGTGAATACTTAAGACTGAAGCTGAAAGCCATGAATTGATATTGAAAGTGTCAAGAAATGAGGAATGTAGACGTGATACTTGTTGGAAATGTTGGAAGTGTATCCCACAATTTTTCCTGCCTGTTTGCTTTTCATAGTTTACATAAATGAATGAATTATTGGCTAAGGAATTAGATTCTAGGGATGCAACAGATTTAGGCTGATGCTGATGGACAGTTTAACCAATAGCTGATGCCAACAGTAAATATTTCAGTCTGTTTTTTAAAACTATTATTGAATTGCTTTTTTTTTTCAGAGAAACAAAGAAATGTTAAATATAAGAAATAAGCCTGTTTGAACATTTTATGAACATTTAGTCATCACATTACTGACAAATATTGCTTACAGATCTGAGTAAATGCTGTCTTCTATTTGCCAATATCTTTCCATAACATAGGTGTATTTGTGCACCTATACATTAGTATTGGGTATGGTGTTGTGTGTCAGAGGCAGATTCACATGAAAAGTTGATGAGAGGCAGATTGAGGTGTGGTTGAGGAGGTTGACGGGGCGTGCGTTCTGTCTTACACTACCTACTTCTCTCTGGCCCTCTCTGCCTCTGTGTCATGCTCCTTTGGCTCTGTTTGCTCAGCGTGGCGTGTAATCAATTACTTTTTCTGTCATTATAGAGGGGACTTTCTTTTGTTCCAGCACGTGCGGCCAAAACACTAGCGAGAACTCCCACGGAGAACACACACACAGACCTGTGTGAAAAACACCATTTATTAATTAATCGCAGCCGTCTAGCCATTATCGCTTGAGGATAGATAAACAGAGTCGTATGGAGATTTCAAACCACAAAAGCCACACTTTACTGTACAGGATAATTATATTTAACTTATATCCAGCTGAATTTGCATTTAGCTGCATTGTGCGTCTACCGGACTATTTTTCTAAGGGGTGATGTAACCACCTCCAGCTGTAACAGCAGGAGATTGCTGACAAACAATAATGACGTTAATCTGTTTGTCTGTTAATATGGGACAAATACACATCCACCCACACATCTAATCATATGCACACATAGAAAGAGACAGACACACACCAACCCGCAAACACATTAAAAGAATTAGCAGAGAGTAACATATGGGGCTTCATGAGGGATTTGCAGGCCTAGAAACCCCCCCCCCGACACCTCCTATTTTGATGCAAACAATGCCCTTAACTTTTTTTGTACTCTCGTGTGTTTGCTGAGGCTGTTTGAGCCACACGGTTTTATCATTAACCTTTTTATTGCCCTACATTATACAACATTGTTTCCTTTAAGACTAAACAAACGAAGCACAAACTGAATGAATGAGCATTTCTCATAGCTGTCAGTTCATCTGCCCTGAGTTTAACCGGTGCTCAAAGTATTTGCTTTGACCTTTTTTTTTTCTTTTCATTTTTTCACCACTTTCACCTTTTCTGTTCTCACACGTTTACTCATATCCATGTACAATTACACACATATGCTGGTATTAATGTTCAGCTAGGCTGCTGTCAGTTGTGGCACGAATGCTAGACTTGTACTCCTGCTGGTCTCTGTGGATATGTTTAGTTTGACTACTTGCCATTTCATTATTGTGAAACATACTGTTGAGCAACAAACACATGTTCTGGATTGGATCTTGGGAACTACTCTTACATCGCCCAGACAGATTATTCTCACATTCTCCCTGAGAGAAAAAAAACCCCAAAAACTTTGGGAAAGTCAGTGACTCAAAGAAAAAAACAAGGTGCATCTAGATACTTTTCAGCCATGCTGTGCAACTTCCCTTTTTCGACCCTCCACCCGAGCAAACTCCAAAAACCACTGTCAGAGCTACTGTTGCCTGGACCGCCCCCCCCATGCTGAGGCTTGGTAAACCCCTATGGAGATGCGATGGCAAAATCCCTCCTAATCCTTGGCTTCCTCTTATGGCAGGGTTCGGAAGAGCATAAGAGAAGTGAAGGACTTGGTCAGCAGTCTGCAAGGACAAGGGGGTGTGGATAATGGGGTTATGATGCCCTGTGTGAGTGTGTAGGACCCCCACATAGTTCAGAGGGATGTGTTACCATGTCAACAGTATAAGCAAATGACGAGAACAGAGTTTGTGCGTGAGTCGTTCAGCTTCTTAACTTACAGAGGTCAAAGTGTCACGGCTTCACCCATTGACCAATTCCACTCCATTTCCTTTAAGGAAAGAGATGAATTCTGCTCTTCCTGGAGGTGTTTTAAATTCACTTTTCTTTTTTTTTCTTACAACACAGTCACACTCCATCTACAGAAGAAATGAAAAGAGGCAAGTGACCTTAAAGCAGTGAACATGATACTAAAACAACAGCGGCCGACTTTAAACCACTTAACCTGCCAATTTATCATTGCTTTTCTGACTTTTGGCAACATTTTTAATAGAAAACCTATTGCTCAACTCCAACACATTAGAGACTATGGTTCTCACAGCATTGAAATATCATGTTAAATGACCAGCAGTAATTATTCAGAATCATTTTTTCCTTGTATTATCACAATAATAACTAGCAGATGCTATTGTGAAGAATTTGCTTGTCTTTTTTAATATCTTTTTCTTAAGTCTACTGATGAGTTCAACAGGAACATATAAATTGATTTTTAGGGTCAACAGCATGAAATTAAGAATCCCAGTGCCAGTTGGTCTGACACTTTTGTCTGCTATACAAAATCTTGCCAGTTAAGCTTATAGTTAGTATAGCTGGTCCTGTAGACTTTCTATTTTTTCCTGCTGCTGTTTCCATTTTGCCCTCAGCTGTTGGTGGTATATTCTGTGGAATATCACAGTAAGAAGGAAGTAAGAAGGATACTGTTTATGGAAACAGAAATAACAGTAGAATTTTGTTTTCGTTTGAAACTTGTAGGTTTTTTTTATGCTGTAAGCAGCATATGGAAAAATAATCCATTCACTTTCATTAAATTTGGAATGACAGTATTAAACATGAGACATTGGAAACTTTAACAGTTTGTTGTGAAATGTTGTTCCCCTTTCATAACTTCCAAATGAGTGGTTTCTGTTATTTAAAATAAAAAATGTTTGAGGAAATTGTCAGGTTCATTCCTGAGAAGATTGGTTCCCACAGTAACCCCCCAATCCCCTCCTTCATGTCCCCTCCATCCACACACACACACACTCATGCGCACACACCCTCTTGCTAACCTTTATCTAACTCATTCATGTCCTCCCTTTACATCCACAGAGCCTGTAATGACCACGCTGGGTTCATCTATTGGGGGTAAATGAAAATGCACGGTTAAGCTTATTGAGAGCCTTTCGGTTTCAGACCTACGCTACAAGTGCAGTCTCCCTCTCACACGCATACTTGCGATATATGCAGTAAAGCCAAGTCTTGGAAGTGTAACAGCAGGGTGTGACGGGGGTTGTTAATGCGCATAAGAATTAGCCTTGCTTCCCTCCCATTGACTCCAACCGTGTTATTCTCTGGGGCTGTTTCGACGTTAGTCACACACTTTTCTTTTTGCCCTCCTGCCATCATTTTCCCTTCCTGTTCACTTCATTACACCGTATCTTAATCTCTTTTCAAGTACGCACCATTTCTCCTGGTACTGAACATGCCCTCATTAGCAGACTCGGGCTAAACTGGCTGCACAAATGTCTCGAGCTGGGTTTGAATTCTTTAGGATGTTTTTTTTTTTTATTCTTCCCCACCTTGTTTTTGGGTGGGGGGTTGTCTCTTAATAGGAAACGCATCTTTGAAGTCAGGAATAGCGTCCTCTCCAAGCAGGTTCTTTTGGTGGCCTTGACATGGAAGGTCCCACAGTTAAGTGCAAGCGTGCTTTTTCAGTCTGGGAAATGCACTCTGAACAACACAGTTCTAACCAGTTTACAGACTTTTAAAAAAACTAAACTGACGTTCCAGGTTGGTATACAAAGTATTGGTTATTAATTTGTCTAATATGTCTAAATATGAACAGTATATAGGACTTAGTCTATGACCATGTTGGAAAACACTGCAGACTGCAGGAATGCTGGAACACTCTCAAGCTACATCCACACAAAGTAGCATGCAATCTCAGTACAGGGTAAATGTTTGAGAGAACAGTTCAAATATCACATTTCAGATTTCAGAGTCATTTTTACATATCTCACAGTCAACAAACTTGGTATATTGTTGTATTGTTTATAAAAGAAAAAATCAAAAGCTCCTAAACCGCTGCTCATGGACCTTGTGGTGAGATTGTTTTTCAAACTGAAGGTTACCCACTTCACATCTAATGCCATCTGAGCATGTCAGGTCCCAGTGAGCATCCTGGTTACTTTCCAGGAAGAGTTGCTACAACAGTCTTGCTAGGTCAGATCTCGAAACTTTTTTACATCACTTTCATCGCGGTACCAGTCTGTACTGCATGCAATACCTTAGCAGCTAGGCATGCACAAGCTTACAATTGCACTCTGTCTCTCTTCCATCTTTCTTTACCCTCACCAAATCTTTTGCCAATTTGCTGTACGGTGCAAAAAAATATCACCCCAAAAAAATCACCACTCTTAGTAAAAATGGGAGGAGAGAACTAAACATTCAAATAAGTACAACCAGTGTTTTGTGCATATGCCAAAAATCATGACCATACAACGGACCTCTCCGTCACTGTAGGTGGTATGTCTGAGTGACCCCTTATAAACAATAATTTAAATGTGTCCCATGTCTAAATAAGAGTAGGATGTCACTTTTAAAGGAAGATGGAGCCAGTTATGTTATCTACTGTATGTCATACATGAAAGGGGCTTTAGGCCTCTTAGTACATTGTAAAAAGCTCATTGAGAACGACTCAGTGCTTTTAAATTCCTTAAACGAATGCTAGAGACATTTAAAATGACACTCAGCATTTAAAAGAAAACTGGCTAGGCAATAATTACATATAGATGTGTTTTTGAGTGCAGACAGGAAGAGAAACATAAAGCCAGGTAGGAGTGAGAAAGCAGACAGCTACAACTGAAATAAGGTAATAGAGAAATCTCTGGGTAATATAAGAAAAATGAGCTTTTCAGTATGATAAATGTATTTGAGGGATTTTTAAAAAATGGTTGTTTATATTCATGACATTGCTTAGCAAGGGTTGTCTGTTTCCACATGGAAACAGACAACAGCCCAGGAACGCACATGGATACACACAGTGTCCGTGTGTGTTCCTGCGCTGATAAGGGGGATGAGTTTTCCCAGGTCTGTTGTCTCTTTCATCAGGAGGGGAGTGACCAGTTCCCAGGGTCGTATGGATGACCCTGTCTGTATACTGTCATTACATAGTTGCATCACTACCTAATTATACTGGCCTACACCAACACAGACACACAGGGTCTTGAAAACTTGAAAACAGGCACTGTGCTCTTAGATGGTGGGTGAAAGGGGGGTAGCAGTAAGAAAAAAAAAAAGGAAAAAAGAGAGAGAGAGAGACTGTCTTTGATGAGTAAAGGCAAATAAACAGAGGGGGAGACGGAGGGCATGTCTGGACATGAGTCAGTGGTTGAAGTAAAAGCTGGCCAGACGGACACTGAGAGCTGTCCAAGTAACCCTTCTAGAAACTCGGATGAGAGCTGACATAAATAAAAGCAAATGCTGAATGTGGGAGTAGTGTTGTGCTTTTGTGTGTATGTGTGTGTGCGCACATAGCAACTGTTTTCCTTTCTCTATATTACTAACGCTAGGCAACGACGATGGCAGCGGCTTCACACACCTGCAGTCCAGCATGCCAATGTGCCAGTCACATTCTGCAACACACACAAGCGCTGTGTGCCCACCTGGCCCTGCATGGTACAGGCGAGCAGAACCCTGAAGAATCCTGTCGTTGTTCCTGCTGCACTTAAAAACAGGGTGTTAATGATCTCTTGCTTTCTCCCTCTCTCTCTTTATCCCTGTTTTGTGATTTTCCTCTTTATTTCTAACTCTCCTTGTTCTTTCTTTGCCTCTCACACATTTTCAGTCTCCTGATTTTACTGAAATTACACTGTTAATTGTCTTCATTTCCCCCTCCTCTGACTGTCTTTCTCCTTTTTGCCCTTCTTTCACTTATTGAACAGCAGTCAGACAGATCTATTCACTGGGGTCCACTCAGTACTTAAAGTGTTTAAACACCACTGGATGTTTTGAGGGGGGCAAGGCTCCAGGGGAGTGGATACAAGTCTATTGCTCTGAAAGTCTCCAATAGCAAAAACACACTGTGCTACAATAGAAACATAGACTCTTTGGCCTCATAGCTTGTTCAGTTATGCACTTTGTGCAAACAACTGTCTTTTTGATCATGTAAAGAGCTAAA
>VUQG01028702.1:27449-48546 GCA_015106755.1 Etia nguti | reverse complement strand
GTAAACAATCTTGGTATCAAAATAAAGCTACCACTTGTGAGATGTCATCAGAGGTGTGAATATTACTGCAGATGTTACTATGTCAAAGTTACTGTGACTTAGACAGAAAAATTGGATTTTTTATTTCCCTCACCTAACTTTTAAAAGTATTTTATAGGATATAACACCTTTGAAAATATGCTTTGGTTCACATTTAACTCCAGAAAATCATAAATCAAAATATGGATATTTACCTGTCCACAGATTCATGGTGACGTAACTGCTCTTTTAACTGGTGTCTTCGATTTGTTTGGTGGTTGTAGAAATGGTTTACATGAGCTTTTAGTTGAGATTCAGAGGTTTCTGTGGACACTACTGATGTCGGCACTTATATTTCTGACCTCGTGTTATAACCGATTAAACGCGATCTCCTCCCTTTTGCCCCCAATTTTGGGGGTGTAGGTGCAAATGATCAGGCATGACATTCTCATAATAAATCAGATAAGATACTGCAAATAATTATTTTCTTCATTTTGGCGATTGAAATGAATTGAAAATGTGTTATGCAATGACACCATTTTGAAGATTTGGCCTAAATAATTTTCGAGTGAATGAGCCTAAACATGATGACCTAACTAGTGACACCATGTCACCTGTGACACACACACACATGTATGACTTTGCCGGTTTCAGCTGAAACAGTTTCAGTGTTTCAAACCATATTCCAGGGTTTTTAGTTCACCATTTATGAGGTTTCAAGAAGAAAATAAAAGACAGATCTGAATATTTGAAAATGTTTTGGAAAAATTCTGTAAAGATTAGATGAAAAATACTCAAAGGATAAATTCAATTAGTTTATTATTTTGTTAGATAAGTTGAAAAAAAAGTTGAACAAGCAAGTCAATAAAGAAAAAGTTAAACAAGTAAATAAAGAAACAAGGTAGAGGAGAGAAAACCCCAACAATCCCCTCTAAGCAAGCACTAGGCGACAGTGGAGAGGAAAAACTGCCTTTAAACGGGCAGAAACCTCTGGCAGAACCAGGCTCAGGAGGGGACAGTCAACTGCCGGAACTGGTTGGGGTGGGAACAGAGGTGGAGCAAGACTAGGCTTCATCGGGTGAGGAAGCAGCAGTGTCCCTCCTCCGGAGCAAGCGGAAGCATTTTTTCTTCTTTTTCATGCACTTTTCCACAAGTGCTTTTTTCTCCAGGATGAGGGTTCTCAACTTATCAATTGTTTCTGCGTTTTGGTTCTCAAGTTTCTTGCATCGTAGTTCCACCTCTTCTAATGTTGCTTGTTTTTCTTCAAGCTTTTCTTTGAGTTCTTTGGATGTTGCCTCCTGTATTAGCTTTGCCTTGTGCATGTCTGCACTTCTCTGTTGTATTTCTTTGTGCATGTCTTCTAACTGCTCATTTCTACTCTGGATTTCTTGGAGCGTACGCTGCAGGTCTTCATGTATTTTGTTTTGTTGTTGCTTTTGTGCCTGCATTTCAGTGTTTTTGCGCTTCAAGTTGTTGAATTCCAACAACATCCCCTTAATGAGCTCTGAGTTGTTTCTCGCCATTTGATCGATCCTTTTCTGCATCCGTGGGCATAGTTTTTCCAGTTTTTCCTTTTCTCCTTCCAGTTCAGTTGCTTTGTCCTTCATTTCATTACAAAATTCTTGCAGTTTAAGATTTTTACTCTCAAAATCCTGGACAATACATTTTTCAGTCTTTCTTGCTGTTGCTTTTTTTCTTGAAGAAAGTCTTTATTTTTGCGCAGTGTTTGATCCAAGCTTACTTTCAGCATTCTGTATTTTTCCTCTGTGCCTTTGAGTTCACGCTGCATGTCTTTTTGCTTTATGTCCTGTTCTTCCTTCTCTTGGAGGATTTCTTGATTTTTTTCCACATCTTCATCGAGCTTTCTTTGGAGTAGCTGATTCTTTTGGTCCATGTATTGGAGATCCCATTGTATCTCATCAATAGTAGCTTTCCTGTTTTGAAGCTGGTCAGACATTTCTTTTAGTTCAGCACTCTTTTGCTTGTTTTCTTTAATCAGGAACACAATCTCCTCTCGGGCTTGACCAAACTTGATTCCCCAGCCCTCATTAATAATTTTTATGTCTGGCTGGCATTCTTGTCTTTCTTCCAGGTGTTTATTTTGTGCTTCCATTTGTCTGCACTTCTCCTCCAGTTGAAGTTTCTCTGCTTCAGTTTGTTTAATTTTGTTCTGGAGATACTAGTTTTCCTTCCTACTGTCCTGTAATGCCCTCTGGAAAACTTCAAAGGATTTAAGATTCTAAAGGTGTCCTTATGTCCTTATTGTTGTTTTTTTTCAAGTGGAGATGAACATCTCTAACAAGTTAATTTGTTCACATTTGCACATCTTAATTTTTAAGAGAAATGTGTTTTTTGAGATTGTACACTATATGCATATAAAGCAACCATTTCCTTTTTCAGTATTTTTGCGTGGTGCATTTTTCTATGTTTTAACAAAAGGGGAACAAAGGACATTTAAGTCAACCTAAGATGATTTGTTTTAATTTTTACATGGTCTTACTGAGGTGATGCTAAGGGAAACATGCATTCTTTTTTTCTTTTGGTAATGTGCTGGAAAAGCTTGAAAATGGACCTTGAAAGTGCTTAAAAAGTACTTGAATTTGACCCTGAAAAATGCGTCTGAACCCTGCTGGGAATAGTACGAACAAGAGGGCACATCTCATGCACCACCATACTGAGATAATGTTAGCCGAGCAATCTAATCTAAGTTAGCTCAACCAACAACAACACTGGAACCACTCAGCTTGACAAAGCTGCCAATGCTTCTAATTCAAAGCGAGCTGATGTCTCAGTCATGTGAGTAAAAATAGGACAGCAACCTCCTTGCATCAAAAAACAAAACAAAACAAAAAAACTTGTTTTGACTAAGCAGTTACCCAGAGCTTGAGGGTGTTGAACACTTACGAGCACTTTTGATTGCAAGGCCATTGCACAGGTCACCTGATAGCAGGCAACCTTTCTGCAAACAGTCACAGTCTGACTTGGACTGACTACAGTCACTCAGAGATTGTCGAAGGTTTGCAAAGAACTGCTGTCTGATTATATAAAGGCAGACAGATTGCCAACATGTTGCCATCAGTCTGAATGAGTCAATAAGGGACTCGACTCAACTGGTTGTATTCTGGTTATGATTTTATAAAATCATAAAATCATGAGGTTTGTGGTCATTTCCATGTCTGCTGTTTTCCACAGCATAGAATGAAAATGAAAACATCAACACTATAAAATAACAAAAATAAAACCTGCTGTACAGAGCGCGTAGTGTGAAAATGTAAACAGAGCAAAATGTGTGTCATATTTTACTTTGCACACTCATGTCAGACTCTTACACACATTCCCAGACTTGTGACAGAAATCATAAGTAGTGACATTTAGTGGAATTTCTTGCCTTCTTCTTGCATTTGAAACCATCAGCTGTTTTTTTTTTTGGGTGGGGGTCGCAGTTAAAAAGATGATTAATGATTAATTCATAGGGAAGTTCCGGTAGACTACCTCGCAGCTGTGGATGAAGTTCAATGGAAATAATGGCCACGATGCAAATAAAACTTGTACAGCTTGTTGTTCAGATTTGAAAAACAACACAATCAAGAGAAACAACCTAAATCCAATCTCCTCTGTATCACATTTCCAGCAGCTGCCTTTAGAAAAACTGCATACGTTAGGTAAACATATTGGTGCCACACTTCCCGTCTTTGTATCTACCAGTTTCTTTGTGGGAAATTGTGTTTGCATGTTTTTCATTTATGCGTTTGGTCTCTGGGGACCGTAACATCTGCAGCTGTTGTTCTCCTTCTTGTGGCTGAAGATGGTTCTTTATAGCTGTTGTTTTTACCTTTGGACTCATCGTCCTGCTACAGAATGGTGGTGTTGTGTGAAGGATAAGACTCTAAACGTCTAACACTGTTAAAGCTACAGCACTGTTCTGTCACGGTCAGCAGTGGCAAACCGTGTGGAGGACCCAGGAGCAGACACTGGCGAGAAGACGGCACTGAGTTTTAAACTGAAAGTGAGCCTTTATTTGGGGCTGATAACAGAAAGAAAAATAACAAACCATAAACTAAGGCAATGACAAAACTAAGAACCTAAACTGGGAGAAACTAAAGGCTATGAGAGTAAGTGACTATGAACATGTCCGATACCGAATCTTGCAGGCTAAGAATCATGATGTGAAGCTAGAACAACAGGGTGGGTGAACAGACAACACGACAACGAACACAGGAAGACTGAGGACTGAAATACACACATGAGGTGATCAGGGCAAGTGGAGACACATGAGGACACAGCTGACTAGAATGAAACATAATGACAACACAGGGGAGAGTAAAACTAAATACAATGAAAAAAAACACCAGACTCTTTCAAAATAAAACAGGAAACACAGAGCCATAGACATGACACGAACTTGACAACAAGAGCCACAGAGACATGAAACATGACAGGTAGATGCACGGACCAGGGAGAGATGACAAAAGGGACTAAGAAACAAAGGACTAAACTGCAACCTAGAAATTAACTAGATGAAACTAAACTAGAACACAAATGAATACAAAAGATTCATAAAAATTCAAACACCGGGTCACACGACCCAGTACCGTGACATGTTCTGTATTTAGACAAATAAGCCTCCCAGTGCAGTACAGAGGTTACCATTCTGCCACACCACCTCAGCATAAGCTCCCACTTTCCACAGATGAACCACGAGGGGAAGTGCGAGTTCATGATCATCCCCTGCCCTTCCTGCAAAGAACGAATCCGCTTCAATGAACAGGAGCGCCATAATGAGCGAGAGTGCCCTGAGAGGACGCTCAACTGCAAGTACTGCAAGGAGCCGTTCCACTTTAAGAATATCAAGGTTGGAAATGATTTATTTAGACCAAAGATGCTCGTTGGGGCCTGTGCGGCAGATCAGAGCAGCCTTTTGTGTGACATTAAAAGAAATGCTGCTGCCTTTTTGTTTTTTTCAGGCGCATGATGAGATCTGCCCCAAGTACCCAATGATCTGTGAAGGCTGTGCCAAGAAGAAAATACCCAGAGAAAAGGTAAATCTGAGACCAACGTGCAGAAAAGGTGGAAGCATTATGTTGTAAAACTGACCATAGTCCCATGTAGCTGCTGTACACTCTCTCTCTCTTTTTCACTAATCAAATGTGATGGCAGAAAGTATGCAACTTAGCTTCTGAAAATAATGAATGTACTTTGTCATGTTTACTTATGTTTATTAAAAAAGAAACTGAAGATATTCAGACTAAAATAAGCATAAAAATCTGAAGATGCAATATGTAAAATGTCAAAAGATACAAATTAACATCTATAAGAAAAAAAAGACAATTGATTCATCACTCGCTTTTATAACACAGCAGATGGAAAATCTGTTATATCAATTGTTAGAAATTGACTATTTTATTTCTTTTGTATCCCAGTATGTGGACCATATCAAATTCTGCAGCAAATTCAGAACTCCGTGTCGATTTCATGTGGTGGGATGCGATATGTCTGTGAGTAGCCCGATTGTTTTCTCAATAACCTATTCAGTATTTGAGCACACAGCAAGCTATGAGACTATAGGAGAGAACGCATCATCTGAACCAAGGCGAGGAGGAGTGAGGAGGTATCTTTTTTCTAGTGACTATATATAAAAGATGAACAGAGCCACTGTAATGTCACACCTTGGTTTTGTAGACTATTGTTTTGAAACTTTGAGCATTTAGGCTGACCATCCTGCTTGTTTGTTGTTTGTTTGTTTGTATTTCTTTAAAAACATAAGTGCTAACCATCCTAATGTTCACGCTAGTTAGCCAGTGTGGTTAGCAGTGTTATTCACTGTAATGTTTGGGATTTAAATTGTTAGTGGAAAAACTGGTGGCCTTGAGAGGTCACTGCAACTTAGGAAAACACCAGCAAATAGAAAAACGCCACACAAACACAATGGAAGTTGAAAAAAATGCTGCTAATGCTTAACGGGACAAGCTGGTAAACGGCTGATAGTAAATTATTATATACATTCTTAGTAAGAGTTTGTATATTTTGCATTCAAAAATAAAAACAGGACTCCGTAGTTTACATTACATTCCTGGAAATTCATCATGTCATATTAAATATGACTTGAAATGAGCAACAAATGAGTTAAGACTATTGTTAGATTTACCATTCTCCTTTACTTTAGTAATTACTCTGTGCATTCATATATTGTTTCTGGTTCATGTTGCACTTTTGTAGGTGGAGAAGGAAAAGATTCATGACCATGAGCGCGCATATGCCTATGAGCACCTCAATCTTTTGCTGCATTACATTATGGGCATGAAAGTTAGCATGGAGGGCCTACAGCCCCAGGGACTGGAAGTAGCCGGACACAAACTGGTGGAACTCCAACAATCCCTCAAGGAACTCGAGGCCAGAGTCTCCCAGCTCAGCACCACCTCCTCTGGGCCTCCCGTGCAGGGAGCCGCCGCCGCATCCTCATCATCTTCCAGCTCTGGACCTCCTGGTCCACCCGCTTCAGTTCCTCTACCTCCACCTCCCACTCTGCCTCCCACTCTCTCTGTGTCTACATCCTTCACACCTCTGCCCAGCTCGGTGGGCGCAGCGCTGGAGCTCCAGCTTCACAGTGAGAAAACCAAGGTGGCCGAGCTCGGCCGCAGGTGCACGGAACTGGAAGTCAAAGCTGGCACGTTTGAAAATGTGGTGTGCGTCCTAAACAGAGAGGTGGAGAGGTTCGCCACCACCATGGAAGCCAGCAACCGTCAGCATAAACTGGACCAGGATAAGATCGAGGCTCTGAGCAATAAGGTAAGCTCGAGCCATGACTGCAGCTGGTTGATGCAAGTTGGAGCATTCCTTGTTCTCTGAGTCTTAACTCAGTCAAATCTGAGCACACAGCAATGAACCATTAATTTTTAGATTCACCATTACTTTAACTTTTGTTCAGTATCAATGTAATCCAGAGTTGGGGTCGAATCTGTTTATTTGCATACAAAAAAAAGGTGTGAATGACTGATTTAAGTATAGGCGAGTCTAAAAAATACTTTTAGCACACAAAATATTTGCACAGAATTTAGACTTCTGGTATGTGAAGGCTGCTACTCTGAGAAAACCTGTTGCCTGCCAGTTTATAAAATCCCAGAAAACCCAGGAAAAGGCTTGGAGATGCTTCAAAGTGATACTTTGAACAAACTCAGTCTTTTCAAATGACTCTAGATTAGGCAGTAAAGGCAGAGTGATGTTGATCACCCTGAATTGATGTTAATATGAATTAGTCATTCATTTGTAATGTCTTAGCATGTTTGTGAAACCAACCAAAACAACTGCACTTTTAGTCGGTTATTCTCTCAGCTGCAGTTCAGTCATTACTGGAAAATATGCAAGTGAATGAATATGTGTTTGTTTTCCAGGTGCGACAGCTGGAGCGGACTGTGGGGCTGAAGGACCTGACAGTCGCAGAGATGGAGGGACGGCTGAGAGAAATGTCCGCCACCACCTTTGACGGCGTCTTTATCTGGAGGATCTCAGATTTTGCGAAAAAGAGACAAGATGCCATCGCAGGCCGAGCCCCTGCCATGTTCTCACCAGGTAACACTGCGCATTATCACAGTGTGTTTATCCAAAATCATCAGCCTAGAATACCAGAAGCCTGATCAGTTAACTGGTTTGAGAAGAGCAACAATAGGTGCCGTTTGAAAGCCATGTCAAAGCCATGTTTTTGTCCTGCAAAGATAAAAACATTGAAAGAGTTGAAAATTATTACTAAATTACTAGAAACTGTTTAGATGTCTTCTGCTAATAGTTAGTTCACTTTCCCCTTCTCTTCCAGCCTTCTATACCAGCAAGTACGGCTATAAGATGTGCCTACGGATCTATTTGAATGGAGATGGGACAGGGCGTGGCAGCCACTTGTCCTTGTTCTTTGTGGTGATGAGGGGGCTGAGTGATGCCCTGCTTAAATGGCCCTTCAACCAGAAGGTATAAAACTAAGGAACAAGCAGGCATTCAAGTATCCCCTTCTGGTTGTTGAACAGTCTGCTGTTTTTTTCTTTTTCGTTGTTGTTCTTATTTCTTTAAGAACCACAGTGAGGTTTGTTCTGCTGAAACTTGCCTATTTTATCCCAGCAGTAATCTCTAACTTATCTGACTTCCAGGTTACGCTGATGCTGCTGGACCAGAGCAACAGAGAGCACATCATCGATGCCTTTCGACCTGATGTCACTTCCTCCTCCTTCCAGAGACCCGTGAGCGAGATGAACATCGCCAGCGGCTGTCCACTCTTCTGCCCGCTCTCTAAGCTCGATGGCAAGAACACTTACATTCGTGACGACACCATCTTCATCAAGGCGATTGTGGACCTCACCGGCCTCTAGACGATCTCCACGGGGGGTTACAGTTTGGCAACTAGGCAGCTCTTTGACCATTAAAGGCTTCATTTTGGCTCAGTCTCGGTCCCTTTTAGGGCTCCATTCGGGCATCTTGCTGTCCCCTGCAGCTTTGGGGAGACAGACATGCTTGCGACAGTCTGCTGCATGTAGCTGCTCAGACCAGACGATGCAGGCATTCTTATACCTGGTGGTCTCTGTGTGAGAACCCTCCCCTCCGTCATTGCTGTACATTTGGGTGCAAAACTTACTTTCTTGAAATCACAGCATCACCATCCACGGTGATAAAGTGCCGTTTCAGTTCTGCACGTGAGTTTTCAGTTAGAGGAAGCAGGCAGCAGTGCGACGTAGTCAGTGCAGTGTTGAGCAGAGGCAGAGGGGAGTGAAAAGGTAGAACTGTGTCTTTTTTCATCCCCTGCTTTTGAAGGCTGGGGGAAGTTGCAGAACATGCAAAGTGTGTTAGAGCAGGGCTGTAGATGTGTTTTATGTGATCACTCTGGTAAAGCTGGCAGTAGAATTATAATAGAGTTAGAGCGTGGCTTGATGCAGATTTTGCTTCCTCTTAAAGATTGTGGATATTGTGAGCTTCTCAGTTCCAGTGTGGAGTAAATTTGCATAGACAAACGTGGAGTTATGTTATGAATAAGATTACAGGCATTTCTTTTTCTTTCTTTCTTTCTTTTAAACAAAATGCATGCTGCTGGAGTTTTAAGTATAAAGTATAAAATTGCTCTTTTTTTGGGAGGGGGTTGGTTTTTTTGGGGGGTTTTTTTTTCAACTGAGCTTCACAAAGTTTCATCATTTGATATTAAACTTGTTAGTGATTTATCCATCTGTGATGGTGGACATTGCCTGCATGTCTATGAAGCCAGGCTATTTACATGTAAAGTCAGTGTTGCGTATTTGTTCCTAATAAGGGGTCGGTGGTTCTGATTGGTGGTTTGGTACATCTGTGGAAGATACAGTGGAGTTACCAAGGAGTCAGGGCAGCTTGCCAGTCAAGCCTGAGGCGTAAAACTTACATGGGGTTTTGTCTCTGACAAACATACATTGCTGGAGTTTTTCCCAAGGATATGCTCACTAGCTCACATCTCAACACATAGTACCGTGCCCCACCACAGACTGAGGTCAACGCAGATTCCACTAAATGAAGGAATAGTATGTTCCTTGTTTTCTGTCCATACAGTATACAGTGCGTATGTGTTTCTGCTGCTATATGATAGAATACTCATGTGAATTTAATATATGTGTCGGTGCAAATATAAATGAGCTACGTGTGTGGAGGTAGAGAGGATGGAAACAAGAGATTGTATTGTTGTCGGTCTCAGGCCAATGTTGAATTTATTTATTGCAGATCGATGTTCAGCGCAGCCCCCGAACTTTTCTTTTTCCCTTTTCGTGTGCTTTCACCGATTTTCAATACGGCACCACACACCGAACAAAAACTCTGGTTAAACTGAGATGTTTTCCATGTGCCGTCACTTTGGCACGCATCCTGAGGTTTTAAGGTTCACGCTGGCCTGTTTGGAAACCAGTCTTGACCTGTATTGAAACCTCTCTGTGCATGGGAGGCTTCGATTCATATTCACTATGGAGTTTCACAACGGCTTTCCTCATGGGCCACGTGTGAACGCATTTATTTGTATTTGTTTGGATGAAAATACGTAGAATAGTTATTATGTTATATCTGGCGCCGCTTCCGTTCAACAGAAGCAGCTGCCTATATTCATAGCAATGTATAAATATGTATCTTTCATATCATAATGTTGAAATAATCTATATATCAATGTTAATATACACAAGAGGTTATAATAAACATAGTATTACTGAATACCTTATTAATTCTATATCTATATACCAACTTTTTGTTTGATGGTTTGAACAGGCCAGGACACCCCTTTGTTACTTGTGATTCTTTCTAGAGTGCAATATATGATTATGTCTGTTAGGGTTTACAGAGGTCATGCTCAACTCATTTGTTTACATTACCCATTCTGGCGCCGAAGAACCGCAACACAATTCTCCGAGGAAATATGGTGCTTTCCTTGTCATAAATCATATGCTATTTTATCAGTAACATGAAAATCACAAGTCAGTAGCTATCTGTGAGGCTTACTGGCTCTGTGGGCTTTTAGAAAGATCATTTTAATGTTGAGGAATTCTTGTTCCATACAGTGAGTGAGTTTATACTCTTATCTTAGAAACCTTTCAGTGAAGACTGAGCATGTAATAAAATAGGATTACATGAACTTTTTAAAGTGTTCTTGTAATGTGCCAAACTCAAATATTACCTCCATGTATGAACACTGTTGTGCTGCAAGTTGAATTTTATGTTCTATGCTAAAATATGGTGCCAAATATGTTTCTATTTAATTTTGTATGAAGATGTGTGTGTGAGATTTTAATATGAGGCATGGCGTCATTACTTCTGTAAGCACCAGAGGAGCTAATTAATACTGTCCCATTTAAACTGTCCTCAGATGAGGTTTCTGAATGTAAGCTTTAATTAAGTTGGTTTTCCTTTTCAAAAAACACACAACAGCCGTTCTGTCTTGTGATGCAGTTGACTTGAACCAACTTTTTTTGTGCACTTTCTACCGTTTGTTTGTCCAGACAGGGTATTTTGTTGAGCGATTTATGTACCTTGAAATCAGAGCCATATGTATTCTGACGTTGATAATTGATGTATTGTGCTGAAAAAAGGACATGCAGTATGTAATAAAGTGTGGTGGTTTCAGCCTGTGTTAATTTTTTAAAGTGCATGTTTAATATAAAGTATAGACAGTATAGTTGATGAAACGAACCACCTAGCATTTTGAATCTTCAGTTAGCATTTTGGCAACCAGCCTTGCCCTTTTTTTTTTTTTAGGGATAGATAGTTATAAGTTAGCTAGCTAGATATTCATAAACTGCTATGGGTGCAACACTGAGACTCACCTAGCTAGTGAGAAGTAACAGGCTAATCAAATTCTAGCTTTTCACACACCAGAACTAAAGCACAATCTACTGGATAGTTCTTGTAACACAGCAGCCCATCACATTAGATAATTCCATCGAAATGCTCCAAAAGGCACCGACAGCACGAACTCAGAGGAGAGCTCATTGACTACAATTAACAGAGGTGAGGCCTAGTGGACACCAAGTAGCTGTAAAAGACATAGCAACCATGACTTGCTGGAGGGGGATTTGCGTGACAGTAGAGATCTCTGTGTGGAGCCCTTGTCTGATGCATTCCAAATGTTCATTAAGCCACGAAGCACTGCTGTTTCAAGCTGAAAACTACTGTTAACTAAATAAAAGACAAAATGAAAATGATTTAGAAAAAGAAAAAACAGAAACACTCATCAGAATTCTCTACAAAGAGAGATCTTCAGCCTATTTTTATCTTGTGAAATTACAGTTATGCACTGGGGATCCCATCTGCAACAGAAAGACTTGCTATAAAGGGTTTTCTGAAGAAATGTTATGATAACGGTTTGTTGGCTTTGCAAGTTTGATAGAGAGGAGTAGTCACTCTTCTGTGTGAACATATTAATCCTAAACTGACTTTCAGTCACTATGTTGTTACAACCTGTGGTACATGATGAGCTGAGTCACTTTCGCATATTTATCCTTAAAGTGTGCAACTGATCTCAGTAAATGGAGTGGGTTGCTTTATTCCCTGCAGGGAGATATGCAGACTGTTTTCTTAGGCTGATATTTAGGATCTACTCTATCACAATATTTATTTATTATTTTTTACATTGGATTTTGCACTGTTTCATTTTGAAATGATTTTACATCAACTATTCAAGTTAAATGGGTCAGATCACTTTGGGAGCCAGCCTCAAGGGGCCACTAGAGGAACACTGGCTTCATTGTTCAGCTCAGAAGATACCAGATGCCTTTTGTTAAAAAGCCACTCACGAACTGTACCTTGAAAAGTACCAATATAACAGTATAACAGTACGGAAAGTTTGGTGCATAACTTGTTAAGGATGGTAGTGCAATGTAAGCTATAGTACCTGATCACCACATAGACTTAGTTTTAAATAAAATTTAAAGATCAAATACATATATTTAAATAAATACTGATAATCATAGCTTGCGTGTACTGAAATAGTTTCCTCATCCCTGATGGTAAATAAGTAGATAACAATGTTGCTGAGTGAACAGATAAGATACCAGTATAAAGAAAAGTTATTGCAGTTCACTAGAACCCCATTCACACACAGAAATAATAGAATCATTTTTTATTATTATTTATTAAATTAATCTTAAAAGAATTGTTATTATTATTGCTTTCCTAAATGCAAACTCATCATGTCTTGCGCCAAAAACAAGTTCTTGAATGTACTAGAAGTTACCTGGATCTCTGCTCACTAGAGGGCAGTGGGTGACTTTCAGTTAATTTCTCTATGCAAGCTCTTCACTCTCCTTAAGAATAAGAGTCTTAGCAGCAATCACTGCACTATAACAGGCAGGGGAATTTAGATCTGACTCTTATCTTTGAATAACGCCTTTCATTGCTTTAGGTAAACACCTGGGACATTTTCATAAGGAGTAAATTATGTACACAGGGCAGTTTGACCCACTGAACAACACGGTACATTGTGCAAAGCTTAGTGCCTTTTGCGTAACCTTTTGTGCAAAAGAGAACAAATCTATTTTTGTTATGTTACTTATGTCATCAATGTGATCTGAAGAGGTTGATGAGCTCTGAGTCACACAGTGTCAAGGAAGTAAACTGACGCAGAGTGGTTACTTTGACAGGATGTGGCTGTGTGTGAAGATGGGGACAGTCATTCAGTTATTTCACCACACTTTGAGCACAGAAAGAAAAAAAAAACTTTTTGCAGCTAAGCCTTTTTAAAATCATATTACAACCTTCAATGCAATTTAACTCATGTGTAATTTAACCTACTGCATATAGATCTGTTTATTTTAACAGATATATAAATGTGTCATTATAATTCATTATGTGATATGTAAACATATACAAAACAAATTAGCTATGTTTAAGATTTTCATCCGTAATATGTAATTAGTTTTTATTAGTATGGCAAAGAATCCTGTTAAAAACTTTCATGGCCTGCTCAGTAACTACAAAGTATCCAGGTCCAGTGGCTCCTAAAACAAGCCCATATCTTCATCCCTCCTCCAACGTGCTTGACAGTAGGTATAAGGTGTTTGTGCTCACTGTGCAATATGGCCAGAAATTTGAAGAACAATCATTCATTTTTTTGTGCAGCAGTTCCAGTGTTGGGATGTTCTGTGAGTTTGGTGGTAGGACATTAGCACAAGACATTAGTAAAGTCATTAGAAGCAGCAGTAATTAGCTAAATTAGATTCTACCACCTGCATTCTAATATAAATGTCTCAGTGTTCCTTTGTCCCTTTTAGATTTGATGGAATCCTCAATTCCCATTGGTTCACCTTGTCAAACTAAGTCATCTATTTTCTGTTTGTATAAATATCCTTCTACTACAGTTCACAAACAAATGATGTCGCATTTGATCCCACAAAAAGGGTTTGTGGTGTTCAGGAGTTTTGACAACATATTGCTGGTTCATTTATATCGGACGTCTGATTAAACCTATTACTACTCTCATGAATAATTTAATTTCCTGGTTTTGTTGAAATTATGTCAACGTTTTGCAAATTTATTTTACATTTAATAAAATTTTGTGGTTGCGCAATTGCACAGGCATTCTGATGGTGAAACAATTGGGATGTAGCCACATGTAGAGCTGGAACTGCTAACATAACACAGTGTGGAAATATCTCATCAGTATGTGAACCTGTGATATAAGTTGTCCTTGCTTCTCAGTGGGTGACTCCTAACAGGAACACAGATGGAAAATCAAGGAATTGTTGACACAGAAAATCTGCTTTTCCTCCCGCTTCTTCTTCCATTCTAAGGTGAAGCTGTACGAATGGACACTATCTTTATTAATAAGAATAGTATTTATCCTAACAGAAATGGTTTTGCACTTTACATCTAATTAAAGATGTATTTATCCACTTCTTTTCAGTTTGAATTAAATACAGATACCGGAATTTGGAAATAAACACATACCCTGCTGGTAAGATGTTGTAGGAATCTGCATTAAATCAAGGTGGACAAAACCAGGTTGTCTTTGTGAGTTTTATTTACCCTTGCAAAGGGGTCAAACAACTGTACAGACAGCCCCAGAGTAGTCTCCTATTGTTATAGGCCTGTTCAGAATTGTCAGTTCTCCTGTATGCCTTTTTGTGCAGGATGATTATGTCTGCAGATGTCTCAAGTAGGAGACAAATTTTTGCTCATTTGCCAGCTCCTAATTAGTCCATGAGCAGGTGTCGCAATTCTCCCATGGTCGGGCTAAATTTTTAGCAGAAAACATCCAACTCTCCTGCAAACTTCTCTCGGGTGTGCCAAATGAGTCACTGTTTCCTTCTGATCAGGCTTGAAAGATGAATGGGGGCTGTCTCTGGGCGCCCACCATTTCAACCACGGGTAGCTGGAGGCTCTTCGTGTCGCTGTCTGTTGTGGTGGGCTAGAGGAGAAATGGTGGAGGTGGCCGTGGTGGACTGTGGTCATTAATGAATCACTGAAGAGTCTGGTGGCGCCACCATCTTTATTGTATGATGGTGATGAAGGTGGTGACACACTGAGGCTCTAAGGAAGAATACAGACAGTTGTTTCTCTGAGAAGGTTTATCTGCTTCATCCTTCTGAGCTTTTCTTTAGCTTTCTTTCTGTCCCTGCGTTGTATCATATTTCTACACCTATAATGTCTTCAGGTGATTTTCCATTTCAGTAAAATCTTTTCATCTCATTATTTTTCCTCTGCTTTTATCTTTTATTTTATGGTCTATTTTTTTCTTCCAACTCCATTAGTTGACTCATGCTGAATGTTCCCACTTGTGGAAGCCTGAAATGTTATACCCAAAACATTCATAATACTTATAGCTCTCTCTTTATATTTTTCCTTCAAATAAACCACATTTGGATATATGAAACCTACCTCTTCACTGGGGTTTTCCTTTACCAGACTCATTTCCCATACTCACAGATTATCTATCTGGCATGTTAATCTCTACCCACAACCCAAATGTTATCGATTTATTTCAGGTCTCTCGGTTTTGAGGACAACATGGTCTGTTCCTGGAAAACCTGGCATGATGAGATGATGTGAGGTCTAAGAGGTTAGCCATCTTCAGGGCTCAGGTACAGGCTGGAAATTAGGTTTTTCTAAACCAGCAGTCCTCCCTGTTCAGGATGTGCACATCCTCATCACTGAAGGAGTGGCCACTGGTCTGTAGGTGTAAATAGATGGTGGAGTACTGGCCTGAGGTAGCTCTTCTGTGTTGTGCCATCCTCTTACCAAGAGGTTGTTTGGTTTCCCTGATGTATAAGTCACAGAAATCCCCTTTGCACTGAGATACGTACACTGCATTGCTCTTTTTCTGGTGGGGGACCCGATCGGGCTGAAATTTTTGGTGTAAGATGTTTTGAGGTCACAGAGATGCAGTGTTTTGAAAAAAAAAGGGTCTCAGCTGTTCATGCTGTTGCATGAATACCATGAAAAAGTCAGACGGGTAAGTGTCCATCTGGATTTGTGCAGAAATTTATGATGAGTGAAAATAGCCTAACTTATAAGTGCAGTGTTGCAACAGTGACCTTTAACCGACAGGTGTTTCTAAGGTAAACGAAAGCAGCTGTAACTTGCTCCGATTAGTTTACAGCAGTTTAATTCTCCAAAAATTAATAAAAGGATATTGTTGCTGATCTTGACAATGCTTCACAAACCATCATAAGTCAAAAAGAACTGGGGATAAACCTGGACCTACCCTGTGTCTTTAAAATAACAATACTGTCCTAAATTAAAACATGGATATCCGCATGTTCTGTTTTGGACTTGCCTTGAATAAAACAGACGAGACAGATGATCCAGTTTAAATGTAAATGTACGTAAGCCAGATAACACAAGATCAAGGAGCACATTAAATAGCTCAAACACCTCACCACTTTTGGAACGCTCTCCTTTGGGCAGACATTAAACACTGATGCCAGCAGCATGTTTCAGACTAAACAATCAGAGTAACGAATATGTTATTTGGTTTCATGGAATGCACTGAGCCCCTGTGAGGGGTCACAGGCTTGATTGTTGGTATTAAACTTTGTATACAGATTTTTATTGACTTGCGTTTTCCACATTTCTTCTCTTTGTATGTTCCATCAGTCATTTTCATGGATGTTCACTGGCTAAAATGCCAGGAATTTAACTGGTCACACACTTGATCTATAACATGTAAAAAAACAACAACCTTTATTTGTCACATACACGGTACAACATGGAGTGAAATGCTTTGTGTCCGAGCTGCGGACAGGCTGCAGACGTAGCCGCGCCATTCCAGGGCTTGGTTTTAGCACGGGGGGTCTAGCCAGGACCCTTACTGGATACCGGGTGGGAATCAAACTTGCGACTCCTGCTCCAAAGGTGTGTAATCTTACCACTACACTATCCAGCTGACTATGTAAGCTAACTGAAGACTGTCTGAGACAAAAACAAAAACAAAAAAAACAACTCAGTAAATCGTCAAACAAAACTGGAATAAAGTCATCTTTGGCTTTTGAAAAAAAAATGTTTTTGGTATTTCAGCCTGTGGCAGAGTGGTACAGAGAGTACTCAGAAAAATGGTGGAGGCATGGAGGACTCTGTGTTATATTTAATTCAAATGAGGACCCAAATGTAGGCACTGAGGTAGGCAAAACAAAAAAAAATAATGAACATTAATAAAACTGGAAGGAAATTATCAAAAGATACTACAGGGCAAGTTCAGGAAAGTACAACAGAAGTCCATGAAAATATTAAAAAGTTGAGTACAGAGCACCATAGTTATCATACTCATTTTGAGGACTACTCTAAAAGATGACCTGTTAGGTTTTGGTTTTAAAAGGTTTGTGCTGTAGGAGCTGTGAGAAAATCTTGTTTTTGAAAGTGAATTTAAATGAATCAGAGACCACTTTTTGCCTGCAAGAGGCCCGTACTTCAAGGACTATACTTTAGGCGACAAATTTTGCCATCAGTTTCCAATGTATCCTAAAAGAAGCCGGACTCCAGCCTCACTAAAATGCCTGCAAAATGGGTAGTCAGGCCACCCAGTTATGGAATGGTAACTTAATCAGGCAAACAGCGGAAAAAATGTCAGCAAATATTAGCCTAAATTAAAGTGTGACACTAAGCTGAAGTACTTCAATCAGCCAAAAGCTATATAATGCAACTACAGCTTTGCCTGAACTGATGTTTGTCCCTTTGATGATTCTGCACTCTTCTCTCTCTCAACTAAATATATGGTTAAGTTTTTTGTGCTTTTGCCTGTAATTGATGGAGACATGCAACAAAGGGTGGATTCCACAGTGCACATGCTCTCCTTGATTCTACTGTGTTAAGTGTGAACTATAGTTAGGGAGGAACCAAAATGACTCAGATGAAAAGATCAGTTGCAGTACTCGGTGTTACAGCAAAATACAAATGAAGTTGAAATATTGCCTCTGATTTGAGTTATTAAAATGGCCTGCATGCAAAAGACTCATTTTGGAGTCATGTTGAGGCATATGTTGATGTACCTGTTAATCTAGCCATTTTCTGATGCATCTCAGTTTTAAATTATGGAGTTAGTGAGGCCAGAGTCTAGCTGGTAGGAAGGTGCAATCTTTCCCCCACATTGGCTTGTCTTCATTGGCTCAATGTTAAATCCAAATTCAAATTAAAAATCCTGCTCCTCACATACAAGGGCTTAAATAATCAGGCCCATTCTTCTTTTAAAGACATCATAGTACCATATGACCCAAACAGAGCACTATGCTCTCAGACTGCTTGCTTACTTGTGGTTCCTAGTGTTTTCTATTTTATAACTACTAGTACTACTATTATTACTGAGGCTAATACTACTGGAGGCAGAGCCTTCAGGTTTCAGGCCCCATTTCTGTTAAGCCAGCTCCCAGTTTGGGTTCACAAAGTGCCTTGAGGCGACTGTTGTTGTGATTTGGTACTATATAAATAAAGTTGAATTGACTTGCCATTAACTTTAATTGAACTGCCACTAACAGCAGTCTTTCCTTGCAGAATAACAATTAAAGACTATGACAGGGGGAGTCTAAGAGGTGACTCTTTGCAGAGAATCTATTCTCCTTAAATTATTCAATTTACTCAATACGAACTTTTATTTGAATTCCCATTAAACAATTATATAATTACTTATTTCATTTGTTTTAACTTTAAAAACAATGCATTCAGTGGATTGTGCTACTTTTAGCCAAGAAAAACTCAGAAAACATGTTGGGAGGTTTTGATCATTTGAGACATTTTTTCACATTTTTAAATTTAAAAAGATGCACGCATTCTACAAATACAATTTTAATGTAGTGCTTTTAAAATGAATGCTTGAAATGGAAGGTGTCATAGCGACTTTCTGATGCCCTTAACTCTTCCCTGATAAGCACAACATTTAACGACCTTGCCTGTGTGTTGATGACAAGTTTTGACACTTCAATACATATCAGGAAATATGTGGTTTGGCAACCATTAAAATAGTTATTTTGTTCCATAAGCAGACCTGAAATGTGGCAGAAAGCGCTCAGTTTAGAAAAGCGCTTCAAGAGTTACTTCTAGGCGGCTATCAAGGGCTAAATAATTAAAAGAAACTGTTGCATCTAAAAAGCTGCTCAGTTGACATCATGTGCAATATTTGGCACTCCTTTGTTTATTTGGAGCTTTGGCAGCTTGTTTGGTAGTATGGTTGGTTTTATGCGGAATTGGATCTCAACATTTCTCCCGATGATGCAAAGAAGGTAAGCTTTGTGTCATATACGTCACCCTCTTTGCCTTCATAATATCGTTAATATGAGTCACAAAAGTTAAACTAGTCATAGCTATATAAACAGAAGCAACACACTATTAACTGATGATGTCACCACTTCAAAGGGTCTATGTAATGCAGACCTTTAACCATACAAGAAAGCTGGAATGCTCAGCTCGTTACTCTGATATGTTACTGTTTAAAGAGTGCGGCTGGAGAATGCTGTTGAAGTTAATGAAGTGCATTCATTTCCAGTGATGTGAATGACCTTCAAGAAAGAGCAGTGTCTTTCTTGAAAAGTGCTCTCCAAACTGAAATATTTCAACAGTATTTGGATAGAGGTATGGATGAGGGGGAGATGGGTGAAACAGTTAAGATGCAAGCGGCAGAGGTAGTTCCTGGGGTCAAGCAAGCATAAACTCCAGCCTGTCTAACTTGTGCACAAGAGAGGTGAAGAAGAGAGCGCAGGCAGGGGCGACTTGGTGGAGAGGAGCATCAGGGGGGCTTTGTGAGAAGGATAGCAGTGAGAGTGAAGAATTAGGTGGACAAGGTGCTTGTGAGGTGTACTGCTATTATATTTTTTTGTGTAGACAGAGGAAGTGCTGGATGTGACAGACTTGAAGATGCTCTGATCTGAGTGACCAGAATGGACAAGATTATAAATGAGGATAGCAGAGGGACAGCTCAAGTTGAGCAGATTAGAGACAAAGGTAGAGAAGTAGGGCTGAGATGGTTTGGATATGTGTAGAGGAAGGACAGCAGATATATAGTGACTGTTTCTCTATAATAAAGGTCAACAGTGCAAATAACAACAAAGCCTCAATAGTCCCAGTTACAGCGCTAACACAGAGAGTCAGACAACCATTTGCACTAGTAGCAATTTAGAATCACCGCGCCACGTTTGCTGCCCCTGTGGAATCCACTTTTTAAACTAATAGTGACAAACCTATGTGAAAAAAATAGTCTATTCCTTTTGACCTGTATTGTTTGCCTTTTAAAATGTGAATATTTACTTGAACTGTCATGGCTGACGTCCCCGTGTCACTGAGAAGAAGACACATTTTCATAATAGTCATCATATAGGTATGCATGGACTCCGATGTCTGTTGGCAGTCAGTCTAATGGGGATTATAAGAAACACCTGCAGTTCTTCTGTTTATTTAGCATTCATACTTTCAAAAGACATTTCAAAGCAAGTCGGTTAGAGCAAAGGACACTGTGGAGCTGCCAGGAATGACTGCGTTCAACTGAAAACAGACTGGAATGGCCTCAAAGTGCTATCATTGTCCCCACATTAATGTGCTGGAGACATCCAGCAAGTCAGATACAAACTAAGTCAAATGGTAATGTGTGTGGAGTATGATCAGCAACATAAGTGAGACAAAAAAATCAGGGGTGTCAAATATAAGGCCTGGGGGCCAAAATTGGCCCAGCAAAGATGCCAATCTGGCCATCTGAACAGCTTTACATAATGTGACAAAGGGCATGAGGGCATTTTGACTTTTAACTGTTTGTTGTTTATTATTTGTTCTTTAAAAAAAACAAAAAACAAAACAGTTGTAACTACTACAACAAAGTAGTACTATAATAAATAGGCATATAATTTTTTTCATCAGTTCAACTGTTAACAACCAGTTAAGTCTATGAATTAACTATTTTTCTATTTTATAATTACAGGACAGTCTGAGTAATCAGCTTCCAGAATTTTCTATGTAATTTTAAACACTTATTGTTTATAATTTAAGCCCAAAGTGTCAAGCTGACACATTTCTTTCATTTACTACACCAGAGGTTCCCAAAGTGTGGTGCCCGCCCCCTAGGGGGGGCACAGAGCCATTGCAGGGGGGGGCGCGGAATGAAAAGAAAAAAAAAAAAAAAGAAAGCGGGAAA
>VUQG01028702.1:0-27429 GCA_015106755.1 Etia nguti | reverse complement strand
GGAGGGGGGGGGGCGGAATGAAAAGAAAAAAAAAAAAAAAGAATGCGTGGACACAGCTAGCATAATGGACAGGTTTTTGATGGGGCTCCCACACAAACGCAAAGCAGAAGATGAAGCATGGCCAAATATGTTTACAAACCAACCTCCTTCCAAGCCAAAGACTAGAAAATATGGTGAAGCATATCTTCCCTTTGGCTTCACCTGCACAAGTGCCAAGGTAGGTCTCTGCGACAGAATTAGTTTTCCCTGTGTCGGGAGCATGCGCTGGGCTCTCCAAATCACGGACAAACAGTATCCCACATTCTTGATTTTTAGTTCACAGAGCATTTTTTGAAAAATGTATTGATAGCAATGTTGAATATTATTACACAGGAAAAAAAACAACTACACGTAAAATAATTACACCATGACGCCTCTGCCTTTCTAAATGGAGGGACAGTAACTGCGTGTGTATATGTAAGCGTGTAAAAACTGCAGATAGTAAGATTAACAGTAACAGTATTTTGTCTCTACCCGCCATTGTAGAAATTCATCTCATGTAAACAATAACATGGCGCACAGCTTGAGGTGAAAAAAGGCACATACCTTTGACGTTGCGTGACGAACTCTGTATTCCTCGTCCACACGTAAACCCAAAAACGCGAAGATTTTTTTTTGTAAAACAAAGGGGGGCCTAACAAAAAAATGTTTGGGAACCACTGTACTACACCAACATTTTTTGATCTTGTATATAACTTCATTTTCGTATATTAAGATTCACTATATTGCCAAAAGTATTCCTTCATCTGCCTTCACATGCTATATGAACTTGAGTGACATCCCATACTTAATCCATGGGGCTTAATATGATTTTGACCCATCCTTTGCAGCTCTAACAGCTTCAACTCTTCTTGGAAGACTTTCCACAAGGTTTTGTGAGTTTGTGGGAATTTTTGAACATTCATCCAGAAGCACATTTGTGAGGTCAGACACTGATGTTGGAAGAGAAAGCTGCTCTGATTCATCCAAGTGTTCTGTTGGGCTGAGGTCAGGCCTATGTTCAGGCCAGTCAAGTTTTTCCACACCAAACTCACTCATACATGCATTTAAGGACCTTGCCTTGTACACTGGTTCACAGTCATGTTGGAACAGGAAGGCAGCCATCCCCAAGCTGTTCCTACAAAGTTGGGAGCATGACATTGTCCAAAATGTCTCCTTTAATGGGTTCTTTTTACTAAGGGACAGAACCCATCTCCTAAAAAACAACCCCACACCCTAACCCCCTTTCACCAAACTTTACACTTGGCACAATGCAGTCAGACAAGTTGTCAGTTTTGGCCAGCGGTCATGGGTCACTTCCAATAAAATGGCACGAGACTGGAGCAAAATGTATCCACCAAATGGAAGACTTTATTAAAGAGAACACATGTTAACACACCAACACACAGCAAAGAATCCAACCCTTCTAAAAGCAAATGGCTTCCTTTTATACTCTACCTGATTCAGGTGAGCATCTGGAGTAGCCCAAGTCTGGGGGTCAGCAAACAAATGAAAACATAAACCTCCCCATGAGAAAACATCAACCACAATATAACACATGATAGACAAATTCAGATTTGTAACAAGTCCTATAAATAATTCAATAACATATAAACTTCAATCACTTCTATATACATTAAAACACCTTAACCACACTCCCCTAGCCTGGCACACTGGTTTGCTCCAGGAGCTCATAAGCAGGTGACTGAGGCGCTTTTGCTTCTTTTGCTCCAAATCCTGCAAAAGAAGCAACCAGGAAAGGTGAGTGCTGTTACCACTTCTCTTTTTACATATACAAAACTTTAGGTTACAGACAAATGATTAAATGTGAACAGCTCTAACTCAGGTTCTTTTCCTGACACAGGTAGGATGGCCAGTCCCCCTGTCTCTTCACCTTTCACGAGCAGTCATTTAAATACTAACCCAAATAAACCTAATAAAGAATCACTATCAACCAATGTGTGTTTTTCTTCATTATAGTTTTTAAATACCAATGAGTCAGTCAATTAATAAAAATACAAATAAGGGTAATGGAACCCCTGGTCTCCATTACACAAGTACTGTTCTCCTGGCAATCACAAAACCCAGACTCGCCAATCGGACTGCCAGACGAAGCGTGATTCATCACTACAGAGAACATCTTCACTGCTCCAGAGTCCAGTAGTGGTGTGCTTTAAACCACTGCATTGTGCTTGGGGATGTAAGGCTTGGATGCAGCTGCTCGGTCATGGAAACCCATTCCATGAAGATTTCTACGCACTGTTCTTCAACTAATCTGAAGTCCACATGAAGTTTGGAGGTCTGTAGCAATAGACACTGCAGATGTTGGCAGCATCTTCTGACCCCTCTCTGTGATTTTACGTGGCTGAATTGCATTCATTTTCAATCCCTTCCACTTTTTTAATAATACCACTAACAGTTGACAACACAATATTTAGTAATGAGGAAATTTCACAAAGGGACTTACTCCACAGGTGGCATCCTATCATGGTACTACGCTGGAATTCCCTGAGCTCCTGAGAGTGACCCACTCTTTCACAAATGTTATCAGAAGCAGTTGTTTCAGTCTAACCAGTCAAAATCAAAGCATGCTGTATGTGGCCCACAATGTAAAATGAGAAATCAGGACATCCCTGCCCTGTATGAAATCACCTTTAATTGGCTGAAGAAATTGAGACTCATCAGACCAGGCAAGGTTTTTACAGTCTTCGATTGTCTAATTTTGGTAAGCCTGAGTAGTCTGTTTCCTTTTCTTAGCTAACAGGAGTGATACCCAGTGTGGTCTGTTGCAAGGTTTGAACATGTTATGCACTCAGACATGGTCTTCTGCATTCCTTGGTTGTATTGAGTGGTTATTTGACTTGCTGATGCATTCCTGTCACAATGGCCAAGCTGATGCAGTTTGATCTCTGGCACTCAGAGAACTGTCATTCTTCTTTTTTAATATAATTGGAGTTGTTACATTGTGGTCATGACATTTTCCAAAAAACAAACAAACAAAAAAAAACCCTGCCAAATGGTAGCTGGTACAAGATAATTACTAAATCCTACAAATCCTTTTTATAACAGGGATGCTGTATAACTACATTTTATCTTTATTCTTTTTTGTTTTTTGTCACCATCACCTTCTTCAGAACAGGCCATAAACCCAGGTAGTTTCTGCCATTCTGTTTATAATGCTCTTGAGATATTTTCACAATCCTGCCGCATTAGGTCATTTTGGTTTCAGGAACATTTACAGACTCTAACATTGTGAGCTACTGCTGCATGGAGTAGTAACAGCCACCTCCCCCAGTCCACCCTACTCCATCCATAATCAGTTGTGTTAAATCACAGCCTGTCTTTTCTCTGTGTTCACTGTCAAACAAGATGACTGAGTTCTTTGAGTACTGGACTGCAGCTAAACTAACACAAACACAGAAGATCAAGATCGCTTGGCTTTAATAATTCACTTAATTCTGAGAGAGGGAACGTGCATGTTTTTGCATGTTACCATGTCCCACACTGACTAAAAGCTTGTTGGGATTGAAATTGGGTCACTCCCTGGGGTCTTATCAATACATAATTAAAAAGACAGGATAAAGTCACACTTCTTGTGCACTCTCTGCACAATGAACCACTGTGGTGTGTCAGGAATTGCTGTTGCATAGTACTGGGTTAACAATGGCACATTGTGGCATAATAACCTTTTTTTTTTAAACACCCCACTTTTACAGCGAGTCTATGGTTTCCTCTGAACACTGAGTATTTTTTAACCAGATGGAGCCTGTGTGCTGGGTAAGAGAAAAAGACACGAAAGTCAGTCTCTTGCATGTAGAAATACAACAGGATAACATAACTTGTGTTTATGGAGATTTGTCTGCATAAACACAAGTTATGTTATCGTGTTTAGAATATTGCTCTTTCCAAAATAGCAGTCTTTCACTGAGATACATGAGGGTTCCTGCAGCTTCTAGGAATGGACTGCATTTATTGGTGTTGCTGGATCAAGTTGTCTTGTTCAACAATTTCCTGACTCTGAGGGTCATCCGGGGGATCCTGGGGCTTTGTTGTTTTTGGAAAGACTCCTGGAATTAAGTGAGGGAACATTTATGGTTCGATCTTTTATATCCATTACGCAATTAATGAGATTGCCACAGGACATTCACACAGAGAGATATTGGTAAACAGAGCTCTACCTTCTCCTCGGGTGTTGCATTAAACAAGCTGTATCTAGGTGGCTATAAGATTTGCTCGTAAATGAGTCTGTTTTAAAAGCTGCACTTTTCAAGATTTTTAGCATCGCCTAGTGGAGCTCATCACCCTGTAAAAAAAAAACAACAACAACAACAACAAAAACAGATGGTACGGCAATGTTACCTGTCTGACTGCACTGTGCCAAGATTAAAGTTTGGTGGAGGAGGGATAGCACTATGGGGTTTTTTTTTGGTTCCCTGAGGTTTGGTAAGTGAAGGGAAATCTTAATGCGTCAGCTTCCCAGGACATTTTAGACAATTCTATGCCTCCAGCTTTTCCGTAACAGTTTTTGGGAAAGCCCTTTTCCATCCCAGCATGAATGTGTTCCAGTGCACAAAGCAAGGTCCATAAAGACATGGTTGGATAAGTTTTGACTGGCTCACACAGAGCCCTAATTTCAATGACAATGAGCACCATTGAGATGAGATAGAACAGTCACTGTGAGCCAGGCCCTCTTGTCCAACATCAATGTCATACTGCACAAATGCTTTTCTGGATGAATGCGGAAATAATTCCAACAACAAACTCCAGAATCTTATGGAAGTGAATGCAATGCAAGAACAACTCTGTATTAATACCTGTGTATTAAGAATGGGATGTCATAAAAGCTCATGTAAGTGTAATGTATAGGTGTCCCAATACTTCTGTATAATCTCTCAAAATAATCACAAAGAAATCATAAAAAAAATAATTTGGTTTATTTATTTTTTTGGTGTAACAAGACTTCTTGCCAATAAATCTTATACCGTTGGAAAAACCTGTTTATTTACCCTTAAATGACACCACATTTGTGGGTTGAGCAGCAGAATTAAGAATGTGGGTTGCTCCTATGAAAAGTGTATACAGCAATGTGGTATTAGAGGTTTTGGGTGATATTAAGCTGTCTATTTTATAAATCTGATGAGTGTTTCTCCACTTAATTAATCTAACTGGCTGGCTTATCTGATCAGTGTCAACTGGAGCATATCAATTCACAGCAACTTATAAACAACTTTATAAACACTGTTTATGTAGAGAGGTTTGAAGAGAGGGTATTTTACAAAATTTAGAGAAACATTATTACATCACCCCAATGAAAAAGCCAAAATTTCTTCAGTAGCTGGGACTGTTTAGATGTAGTTTTTTTTGGGGGGGGGGGTTTCTTCCCATTTACATTTGAGGATATCTACTAAAACTGTGTCCAACACTCATTGTGTCCAACATTCATTTCAATCTGTGGAGCTTTTGAAACGTGTATGCCATACTTTATCCAGATGTATGACCCTGATGGTTGTGTATACAAAACTACAAAAGTTTGAAGATGAGCAACAGCGCTTCAGGGTAAGGCGTCTTCCCTGAACCCAGGGAACCCAGAGACTGCACAAAGCACTTTGACTATAACATAGATTAGTTTCATTTTAGCATGTCATCAAGTTTCTTTCATGAATTAATATAGCTGGAATTATTACTATCAGACAGTGCTAGGCATCAAAGGGCTACATTTTCTCCAT
The DNA here is from genome assembly GCA_015106755.1 of Etia nguti. Classification (NCBI taxonomy): domain Eukaryota; kingdom Metazoa; phylum Chordata; class Actinopteri; order Cichliformes; family Cichlidae; genus Etia; species Etia nguti. The sequence continues at coordinate 21,685 of VUQG01028702.1, read as the reverse complement.
TTTGCAGTAATAGTACAACATGTACCTATTTATGCAGGAAAACGATTCTCAAATGCGAAACTCAGTTTTCTGAGCAAAGGGTCTCCGACCCCATTGTTTTCCAATACTGTCAGCACTGTCTGCAGCACATGTAGCAGAGCAGCATCAGAGCTGAACAGATGGTGGAGCAGCCAAAATGTATCTTTGCAGTAAGATGCGAATTAGTTTTTGAAACACCTTGTCAACAGGTTAATCTACAGTGACCCCTTCATACATACTGTTTCTATATATGTATGAGCAGACATGTCAATAATGTTACTGCAAAAGTCATGCTTTTATACAAAAATCCCCAAATAAAGAGAAAGCTTCTGATAAGAACGTCATGCTGTTCTGATTCTTATGATTTGTGTTAATTTGTGTTAGTTTTGTTTCAGCTTTCTGCACAAGGATCTAAACTGCCTGTATAATCAGATCATTATCAGAAAATTGTTGTCAGCCTTGGTTTCCTCTTAAAAACTTGCTTACCCTTTTGCCTGGTCTAGCTGATTACCTCTGAAAGTAAAGGCCTGGTATTGCTGCAAAAGTTATAAATCACAGTTCAGTGCAGTGTCAAACATCTTATTTGTGCCAAACAGGATGCTCTTTTATGGTTAGACCGTTTACAGATTATTTAAAAATACACAGTAAAAGGACTCTTGTCTGCAACTTTCAGAAACAAATGATGCTTTGTTAGAGGGTTTTCATGGTTTTTCATGGAAACAACCTCAGAAAATAGAAACATTAGCCATTGGGGATTTTTGATGAATTGAGAGTCGTTGACTACAGATCATTGTCTGAATATTACAAGACAAGGGAACTTCCTGGCTTAAAGGTTATTTTGTGTAACAACCTAACACTGGACATCATCTATTATTGTACGATCTACTACACAATATCAAGCGCCTTGAGGCGACTGTTGTTGTGATTTGGCGCTATATAAATAAAATAGAATTGAATTGAAAAAATTGAATCTCAAATGGTGCATTCAAATTTTCAAGTTGTTCCCAAGATGAGCTTATGGCAACATCAGTTAAAAGACAGCTGGCTCAACACAAACTGTTTATGCGTTTCCATGATTTTACTCTCAGGGAGGGAGAATCCCGCCGTGTGGTCACGCTGAACTCATACTGCTGACAAAGCTAATGTACCATGCTGCTTTGTGAATGAATAAAACCCAGTTACAATAGGCAAACTATTTCCTATCCAACACTAATCATACTTACTAGACTGCCAGTAAATATCAGCAGCAGCTTCTCTTTGCACCACATATTAAGAATGCCACTCTTGCGCATTTAATTTGTCCACCACTTTTGCCAACCCTTCCTTCTTGTTTTACCATTTTACATTCAATTCAATTCTATTTCATTTCAATACCAAAAGATCACAACACTTGTCCCAAGATGTTTATATTGTAAAAAAGAGAACTCCAACAGTCAGACCATCTGGTATGAGAGAGCACTTGGTGACTGTGGGGAGGAGGAGCTCCCTTTTAACAGGAAGAGACCTCTGGCAGAAACAAGCTCAGGGAGATGAGGCATATAATGCAACAGGCGTGGGGGTGATGGTAAAAAGCAAAGAGAAAAGGACAAACAACAGGACAAATGTGAAATACAGGAGAGAATAGACAAAAACTAATGACATGCAATAATGGCACACAAAAGCACAGGAAGTGTTCAGTGCATTATGGGTAGTCTCCCAGAAGAGACTTCCTGTGCTTTATTTCCACGTAATTGAGCCTATAGCAGCATAGTTATAACCTATGTCCTAATCATAAAAATGCTGTTTAATTCATAGATGAACGGCACTATTATCTTCACCATGTCTGGAAAACAAATACTACCTCTGATACCTCTGTTTTGTTTTCACCCAAAACAAAAACAGAAAACCAAAAACAGCATAACCTGACGTGCAGCTCATTAGAAATTTTGGTGACATTGGGTCTATGCAGCCCACAACTATTTTGACTGGCCAGTTCAGTATTTTCTATGCCTAGTCTAAATCAGACTTTATCATGTATCTTGTACAAGATATTTCTGCAGCAAGCAGAAGAGCAAACTCCACTGTCATGTTAAACTGTTCAAAATGTTCGACTTCAAACATCAAGAACTTTGACCGCTGGCCTGCAGGGCTGACACAAATGATCAAGACCTCAGGCTGAAATCTCCAACTTGGAAGCCAGTTTCTATCCAAGTGGGCATGTACAGTGTGTATTTTAACAGTCAAGCATTTAAACAAAACTCAAGTTTGTTGAGTTTGTTGAGTTTAATAGCTCTACTGATCGAAATTTCTTAAATGAGCCAAAGAGGTACATTTTTTGTGATGTATTGATATAAAAGTACTGGAAACAATTCTGTTAGAATGTCCTCCCTGCTCTGTGATAAGACTGGCAGACTCTGAAGCAAGACGAAACACAGGAAGTCAGTTTAAAGTGTTTATGCGCACTGTGAACTGTGGACTAAACTTAAGAGGTTGTAGGAATCTGAAGTACTAGGGTGCACCTGGTAACTTGGAAACAACTGCAAATCTGTTAACACTAAGTGAGCTGAACAACACCACCATGAAGAGTGATGGAAGGATGTGGTGGAGAGCTGGTCCTGTAAGACTGCAGGTAGGTGATGAGCAGATAGAGATCAGGTGGGCAAGTAAACACAAACACTCACACATGAAGAGACAGGAAGAGAGAGAGAGAAAGTGGCAGGTCTATGTGGGGACCATAACAATAATTGATGGCAGAGTTTTTCTTCCATCCTTGGCCTTCCCATTGTTGCTTCCATGATAGAGGTTGTGGAAAGCATGGTAGCAGATAACCCCTGAGAAGCACATTTACAGTACAGAGAAAGAGGAAAATTCTTAGTTTGGTCCTGAAACCTATACATTATTCCCAATTTTTTCTTCTTTAAAAAGCACAGCCTACTTCCCAGTGCCTTTTATTTGTCCTGACCAATGGAAATCAGTCTAAACATCCAGCTTTACCTTTGACTCGACTAAGAAACAAAAAAGAAGAAATGTTTAACATGGAACATCAGGAACACATCAGTTATGTGTTTTAAGTTAACTACAGTGCCTCTTTTGCATATTTAATCACATTTCCGATAAAATAATTTTAATATTAGACAAAGCTAACCTGAGTAAATCGAACAATGCAGTTTTAAATAATGATTGCATTTAAATAATAAAAGCTATCCAAATCTGTCACATTTAACCACATTTTAAGTTGAGATTAATTTCGCTAACCACACCAATACCTGATTACTGCCAGACCTGCTGAATCAAGAAATCATATAAAAAGAACCTGTCTAAGAAAGTGAAGTAGGCTAAAAGATCTCCAAAGACAACACATTACAGTATATCACTATCTAAAGAACCAAAATCACCAACATCTATCAGTCTAGAAAGGGTTACAAAGTAATTTCTTAGGCTTTGGGACTCCAGTGAATCACAGTAAGAACCATTATCCATAAATGGAAAAATCTGGAATAGTGGGGAAAATATTCTGTGGATTGATGAGATAAAAGTTCTGGTATAAACTAAAAACATTTTGTGAAAAGATCATCAGACCTACAGTCAAATGTGGTGGTAGTGTGATGGTTTGGGGCTGCTTTGCGCCTTTAGGATCTGGACAACTAGCTGTAACTGATAGAACCATCTCTCTACCAGAAACTCCTGAATTTCTGGCCATCATTTGTCCTGAAGGTCCACATATCCAATTCAGGTTCGCGGGGGGACTGGAGCCTATCCCAGCTGTCTTAGGGCGAGAGGCAGGGTACACCCTGGACAGGTCGCCAGTCTGTTAAAGTATGAAACAAAATCTGTGGTACTCCCAAATCTTTTGTTTTGACTGTATTTAGTGTCCTGGAATCGTATCATGATACTACTGTTACTGTTATTGTTTAGCAACATATTGAGTCACTGGGTGGTGTCCAACCCCCGCTGGCTACAAGGGGCAAATTCTCAGCCCTGTACTGGACAATTTATTATGCTTACGATTTTTTTTTTCTTTTAATTAGAGGGAGGTCTTAGTTTATAAACATGACTAGCTGTGGTATAAATACTGTAAGTTAGTTATGTTTTAAAATGTGATTAACTTACCGTATTTACACCACAATTCATTTATTTCTAGATTAAACATTTTCAAAAATGTTCTTTTTTCCACTCTCTTATTATCCATTCAATATAATTTATCATGTTGTGTATTGCCACCACTGATTTAAAAAAAAACTCTCGTTAAAGTGCAAAGAAACTGAGTCAGTGAGGTCAATGTTCATTCTATATTACCAATGGTAATTATCTGAGACATGTTCTTTAAATGGCACTATGAAGTTTAAAGGTGAACGTCAAATCTGTCCAATAAAACTTTTGATTTGTTTAACAGGATGAAATTAAAGTGAAGTACAGGTATAACCAAAAGGCTGTTAAAATCCAGTAACTTGGTAATAAAGAGAAGTCTGGCATTTCATATATCACTTGTTTTTATAGAATGAGAAGGTTCCTAACGTTGTAATGTTGCAAATATAATGTCTGTGCGTGATGCAAACCTAGTTTTGACATCAAATAAGACTGCTCCTTATTTTGCAGCATACACAGTACACCAGATCTAATAAAATCAGTTGCAATATGTTTTTTTTTAAAGAAATAAAATAACCCATCTTTGCAAAACAATAAAGTGGGGTTTGATTTAAAAACCTGCTAAAACAATCAGGTTAATAAAAACTTAACTGCCAACTCTGTCATCTCTGTCTTTTGTCAGGAGGACAAAAGATTTTACAATAAATCCAATAAATGTAGATGAGTGGCGTTCATGTCGCTGTATCCAGACCAGCCTGCCAGCTCTAATCTCTCTCTGTCTGGAAGCACTGACCTCTTTTGTTCAGTTGATGGCTTATTAGCTGTATTGATTTTGGCTTCTTTACTTTACAGACCTCCTGCAGAGAGCCAGATGACCCGTGCACATATCAGCTACTGTTGGCCACCGAGAGCACCAACAAACTTTACCAGTGTTTCTTGCTCAAGATAAATTCCCAATTTATTGATGTAAATTTTGCTGTTTTTTGCTTTGATTTTAAAGACAAAAGGAGGAGTACTCAACTGAAGACTGATCTGGATTAAGTGTCTCCTGTTATACTGGATCATGCGTTACAGCCTTTGCATGCTGTTTTTTCCCCCCGCAGTCACTTCATTGATGGAAGCTTCTCACAGAGGACTCAGCTGCATCTGCTGCATGAGCCAAAGTGGCTGACACATTGTGTAAGTACTGAGACTTTTACAGTCGTTTTAGTGAATTTCAGACAAATCGAGGATGAGTTTGGTCAATACTGTGTGATATGTACAAAGCATCAAACTGAAAACACTTTTCATGTCCCTGCTGTAATGCTTTCTGTAGTGTTTTACATTTTAGTGAAGTATGAAAGCTTCATGGCCAGCCTGATTGTTAGATCCTCCCGATATTGAAGCTGATTTGAAGGACATCTGATATCCAGTGACACTGTAATATGCATAATATTATAGAGTGATGCCACTGACTGACTGAGTGTTAAATACCTTGGCTCTTTATTTGCAGTTTCTTTCCTTCACAGACACACACACACACACACACACACACACACTTGGTTTTTAGAACCCATGTAGCTGTTAGAAACATTAACAAACACTTGTCTTTTTAGGGGTAGTATTATAGAAAAAAATCATAAATGTTGCGTAACCCTCAGCTTTGTCAGCAGTTGTCTGATCATGATTTATCTCAACAGCTGGTTGAAAGCTACATCTTTTCCCTGATCGGTCTGTTTGAGATGTTTGTGATTTCCTCACCATGGTTTTTGAGAGGGGAATCATGTTCTCCATTAGCTGGATGGTAGTTTGAGGCAGAACAGAAACTGATGTTTGATACAACCAAGAAACACTGTCAGGGTTTCAAATTTTAATATCACCAGGGGACAAATGTCAACAAAGAAAACAGACAGTTTGTCATGGTGATCCTTATACAGACTGATTTGTAGGCAAAAATTAAAGATAGATTCCAGTTTTAATAGAAGTAATAGATAGATTTCTTTGCAGCTCTTTGTTTCATAACAGTATTTTGACTTTGTTAATAAATGCTTCGTCTTATGCATTTACTACTTCTAGATAGGAACATTGTAGTTAATTATCATGATTTTGTCCTAAAATCTCCCTAAAAAGCCTTCAGTTGATCAAAGATGCTGCAGCCAGAGTACTTTAGGGACTAGAAAGAGATAGCATATTTCTCTCATATTGGCTTCTCTTCACTGGCTCCCTGTTAAATCCAGAATCCAATTTAAAATCCTTCTCACAGTTCTTGAATAATTAGGCCCTATCTTATCTTAAAAACCTCATAGTACCATATCACCCCAACAGAGCACTTTGCTCTCAGAGTGCTGGTTAACTTGTGGTTCCTAGGGTATTTAAAAGTAGAATGGGAGAGATAACCTTGAACTTGGAGGCCTCTTTTCTGTGGAACCAGCTCCCAGTTTGGATTCAGGAGACAGACACCCTCTCTAACTCCCAATAGTCAAAGCAAATATTAGCATAACTAAGGGATGGGCCAGAGTCACCTGATCAGATAGGCCTGATAGATGGGTCTGCCTGCCATTCTACTTTTAGAAACTCAAAAAAAAAGTAAGCCTGCAGTTTAAGAGCAAAGACTGGAACACCAGGCTTTGCTCTGGTATGAGGCCCTCAAGATATGATGGTACCTGATCATTCAGGATGTTGTACACTATAAGGATTTTAAGTTCAATTCACAGGGAGCTAGTAAAGAGAAGCTATAACTCTCTCTTTGTAGACCCCATTAGTACTCTCACTGTAGCATTTTGGATCAACTGAAGGCTTTTCCAAGGAGTTTATAAAATAAGAGGAGTAAAAAATAGTCCAGCCTTAAAGTAACATTTTTAGACTAATTTTTCAGCATCATTTTAGCTCAAGGCACCATTTTGCCTTTAAGCATTATGTTTTATTCAAAAAGAGAACCCAAATGCAGACAAAAGAAAGCAGGAATAAAACTGACAAGGTAGCCATAGGTTGCTAACACAGTTTACAATCCAGGAAACCAGAGGAGTGTTTAGAATCAAGACAGGGGTGAAGGAGAACCCAGACAGTCCTAACAATTCATAAAAAAATAAGAGAGAGGGACGGAGCTATAAATACACAGGGAACTAACAGGTGGAACTAATGAAAATGGGTGAAAACAATCAGCTTGGTGCAGGCGATTATGAGGAGTAGAAAAACAGACATGGACAGGAATTAAAACAACAAAGGCTGTGTGAGGAAAGCCAATTACCAAAATAAGATAGGACACAACAACAAGGGCAATGAGAAGTTGATGCAGGCAAAGGAGCAGACAAAACAGAAACAAAGCAAGAAGTTGACCAAGAAAGAAAAAGGATCTGACAGACACGGCAGATTAATGGCATAACATGCAGTGAGTGACCTATGTCACTCACTGCTTTCAGTGTACAAAAATCTAAAATGGTGACATTTTGGCACATTCTTATCTTGAGAGGCTGAATGTGAGAGTTTAGGCATTTAGGTGATGATCTGGAAAAAAAGACACTGAAGACCAAAAAGCATGTCAGAGTGGACAACTGTGTAAACTTATGCAGGGTTTGTCATGTGTCCTACATTAACCTCCTGTATGAGTAACCTCTACGGAAATGTTCCCACTCCTACTGTCACCCACATCTGAAGGCAAATCGTGCAGTTGTCGTGGTAACAGCAGATTGTTTTGGTTGGTTGCGGTGGGGCTTTTGATGAGGGAAACTGTGTGATCAGAAATTTGTCTTGTATAGGATTTAGGACTCTCTCGCTGACCTGATGTGGGTGGAAAGTCTTCTCAAACAGCTGCTTCAAAAACCTTGTCTTTTGCTAGTTCATGTGTACGGCTTCCTGACTTCCTGGAGTATCTTGGTTTATGATGATGGATTTCAGCATGCTTTACTAAAGCCAGTCATTAATATGTAGCAATTTTAACTAAGCACATGCCTTTACATTTAGAGGAACTTTATGTTTGGTAGGAATAATGGGTGAGTCTTTCTTGTCTTTCTTGTTGCTTTCCTGGAAGTAGTGCTTGATACGTCACTGAGAAATATATTAACTGAAACTTCAAGGCCTTCATCCTTTAAATATATACTCACTATCATTTCAAAACAATTACTGCTTACTATGATTATCCCTCCTGTAATTATCCCTCATACGTGCCAGGTCATAACATAAGGTCTTCAGCCAAGGATGTGCTTGCCATCCCACAATCCCAGCTGATGAGAAAGTGTGCCCAGGCCTTTTATGTTAGAGCACCCACTCTCTGGAACAACCTGTGGAGATCACATTGGCAAGCTCATTATTTTATTAATTTTATTTGTGTTTTTATAAGCAGGCTTTCTCAGTGTTTCCAGTTTTAGCTATTTTACATTTGTCTCTTGTAAAGTTTTACCGTGTCTCTTCAGTGATATTTAAAAAAAATGTTTTACTTCAATTTATTACTTTTAATTTCATTATGTTTTTTTCATGGAATCTCTTGGTGCTGATAGTCCTCCAACAATGTTGCATATCTTTTATTATCTGTCATTATCACTCTAAGACTAAATGACTTTATCTCAATTCATATTTCCCAGAAATGATGACTTTCCACTGGAAAAAAGATGAGATGATGGTATCTCATGTTTTATATGCTATGATAATAAAACAGCTCCACATTAGAAATATCTCTACTGCAAAAGAGAAAAATATCAACAAACTGACACTTCTAAGCTGTTTGTAACAATAACACTGAAGTGTTTTGACTTGTGTCCCATATTTAGTGTGACTATGACAGATAAAAATATTGTTTATGAACTGTGAGCTTAATATTTGTGTGTGATGTGTAAATACTCCTTCCTCTTGACCTCAGTTTGATTGCAAATGTTTGCTGAAAACACAACACGTGGAGCTGCACGTGGAGCAGCTGCATGAAGTTGTCCTTGTGCGGGAGCTCATGCAGCATTTCTGGCAACACTTTATACAAATAGAATCAGGAGCCAAAAAGTAAATAACTTTTCAAGGAACTACTGTGCTGAAGTTGCTTTCTGCAGTACCTTTGATTTATTTAGTCAGACATACCTTGTTTAGAAAAATAGAAATTAAACTTAAAGGATCTAATTGGCCAGCTGGGAATGTGGTGGAAATGAGGAGTTGAGTCATTCAAGAGAATCAGAGTAGAGTTTAGAATGTGGATCTCCTTTTACTGCTTTACATCAAAAGGAACCAGTAAGGTGGTTCAGGCCTCCTGGGTTCCTCTTGGGTGAAATGTTCTGGGCATGTCCTACCAGGAGGAGGCCCCGGGGTAGACCTGTTACATGCTGGACAGATTATATTTCTCGACTGGCCTGAAAATGCTTCGGTATTTCCCCGGATGAGCTGGAGGAGGTGGCTGGTGAGAGGGCGGTCTGGGCTTCTCTGCTTAGGCTGCTACCCTCTCTGCCCTGGATAAGCGGACCTGCCAGATAGATGGTCTGTCTAATCAGCTTTGGTCAGTGAAGCCTAATACAAAGATTTTCAGGGTTTTTTATCTTTTCTTGATGGGCGTCACTGTGACATTTGCCTTCAGTGATTGTGCCTCTGGTAGCTATTTCATCGCTTCCAGGCCTATTTGGATCGACAGCTGACACTTTTTTGCCTTTTTACAATTAGACAATGAGACACGTACTTGTGGGATTTACCACCAAACACTGGCTGGGAAAGTATTACTTTTATTACTTTTACCTTACTTCATGAAGAACATTCAAAGCCAACATGATCCCATGATGATTCTGAATCAAATATTTCAAATTTATATTCATCCCTTCATAAGGCTTATTGAAAATGATTTTCAGTCCAGTCCTTGTGTAATTTGGCGTACCTCAGCCTTTTATCTCTGTTTCACTTCCTTATTAAGGGCTTCTTTGACAGCCACCTTTCCACTGAGACCATTTCTGATGAGGCCTCGGCAAACAGCAGATGAATGAACTGAAGGGCCAGATGTATGTCTTATCTGTTTCCTGTCTTAGGTCTTTACTGGAATCCTTTCTGTATGAGCTGCAGGCCCAATGCACACCATACAGAGATATGACAAGTTTTCATCTAATAGCTGGTTGGAAATCAAATGCTGGTCCAACAATGCAATTTTTCTCAAACTGTGCTGACACTGCATCGGTGATCTGCCTCCTTAAAAATCAGACTTAGCAAATAATTAATTTGTAAATGTTCCATAAAGCACTGCCTCCTACTTCTTACCTGTGTTCAGTACAAATACCTCCTAAAATGTAATCGTAATCACCATTTTATTTGTTTTGTTTTTTTCTTTTGAAAACACACAAATTTACATAGGTAGGATCGCCAACTGCAACCACAGTAAGTGGGATCAATGTAATGGGTGTTTTGTGGGTACTTTGTCTCTGTCAACCCTGCAGGACAACATCACACTTCATAACAAACTAGTACACAAATGAAAACAGAAAATACTCAAAAGGATGAAGGCTAACAGCTCCCAGCTGGAAATATGCAGAATATATTGGAGACTGCCTCCTGGACGCAGTAAAAAGACTGTCAAAGAGTCATAAACCCTTAAAACAATCTATACCCACAGTATTTTACAAGACAGCAAAGTTATGTGGCTGATTATGGTTTTAGTCAACTATTTTGGTAACTTTACTCTGTTTACTTAATAGACAGTTCACAGTGGCTTATGCCATCTGAAAGAAACTGCAACATATCCCTATGTGATGTTTGCCACATCCCAAGTTAACTCAACAACGGGCATGATTTTCATTTTCTGAGCTAACAGAATATCTCCATTATGTTGACCTTTATTCTGTTTACCAGGCGTAGAAGGATCCTGTAAGGATTATGCCCAGACATCTCTGTCCTTCCTGTCCAATGCAGAGACAAATGGGGTGCTGTGCTGCCTCAATATGGCGTGAGAGCAAGTTTGAAATGTAGCCCACTGTATCTACATGATGTATTTATTTTAACCTGGCTGTATACTTTAAGGCATCTGTACAGCAGAGCCACTGTTGACAGCAAGTGATGGCTAGCTGGCTCATCAGCACATCATTATAACAACAGGCTGACTGACTGTGGGGTGGCTGTTATGTTAGTGCTCCAGTATTTCACTCTGCCCGGGTAAATTTATTGTTTGAACAAAGGATCTTAAATTATATCCAGGGTTAGAAGATTTAGTTACTGTTTATATGTCCCTGCTAGAATCATATTTGGTGTCATTAATCTTCATATTGAAGCATTTTCAAAGTTTAGAAAATTTCTCATAGACTTAGCTCATCAATTTTTATTAGACTACTTCTCATATAATAATAACAATTTTAAAAGTTGCAACAACTGCAGACTGGGCTGCAGAAGACGTCACAGGAGTGAGAACAATCAAATTCGTGCTCCCACACATTTTCCATATGTCCCTGTCCAAGTGGAGACCGCAGAGTTCCTGCAGCTGTGTGCATAAAAGAGCTGAGTAGCTGCTAACTAAGGCCAGACTGAATAGCCTCTGTGAAGACCAGCCATCTCCCACAGTGGGGAGATGTCAGCTAAAAGGAATGAGGCAGGCCTGCAAACCAGGGAGGCCCTGCTGGTTCAGAAGAGACTACCAGTGCTATAACTTATCCAGGCCTGTTTTCAGCTGCGTGCTATAACTTCTATACACAACAGCCCCATAGCTTCTTTTGAACTATAATATTAACTCTACAGGTCATTAATAAGTGACTGAAATTAAGATTATAAGATTTAAAATTTAGATGTCCTTTGTTCAAACCTGACAAACATGTGTTGACCAATTTTTTTTTGAGGCAGATGTGATTCCAGCATTTTTCTGTGGAAACATTAGAGAGAAGGAGAACTATATTTCTTTTTTAGGCATCAAAAGCACTATAATTTTTCTTTTTCACTAAGACATTGATCTCTCCCTGATACCTTAAATCAATAATTTCAGATAGACATAACCAGTATGATATCACCCATTTGTTTGTGGTTGTTTTCTTTGTTTTAAATATGAGCTAAAAGCTTGCTAATTTCAGCTAGCTGAAAATAAAAATAATTTAGCAAAACAAAACAAACAACCAAAAACCTAAATGGTTGATTCATATGTCTAAAAAGACTGGATCAACTATTTATGGATTTTTTTGTGTGTGCAATGAACACTGAACAAGCTGAAATGGGAGCCATCTGTCACTCAAGTGTAAACATGTTCATTTATCCTGCAGATTTGGACATTATACCATGACAGGCTATGGATGTGACCTGTATTTGGAGCACATACAGAATATAACGCAAGCCTATATCTACCAGGTTGGAAAAATTAAGCCAATTAGGAAGTGTCTTACACCTGAATTCTATCTGAAGATCATATGGTGATAGCTGTGGTTGCAAAACAACTTCCTGTCCTGTAGATGTCTGTGGAAAAACTGCTTTCATTTTGTAAATCTTGGTCATGCAGTGGAGGATTATCTATGCTCTTTAGATAATGGCTGGTCAGTCACAAGTTGTTGAGCAAGAAGCTTCACAGCAATATCCCCAACCAACAATTTTTGGAGGCAAAACGGGACTTTGTAAACCAGTGGGTGATGTCGTGAAAGCTACATCCATCTTTTATACTGTCCATGGTTTTGGAGCCAACTTTAAGTGGCTATTAGAGGAACTGCAGTTGCTGGCACTTCATATTGGTTTCATTTTTCAAAATATTTGGTTTTAAGTTGTGAGCTGCTTGATCAGCACTCTTAATATGTATCAAAGACCTGAAGCAGGGAGAAAAAAGACACGTTTTTATCTGGCTTAAATGCGATGAGCAGGCGACTATATGCCGTGTGGCCGGAGAGCAGCAGGCCCGGGTTTGAGTCTGACCCGTGGCTCTTTGCTGCATGTGTTCCTCTCTCTCTCCCAGCTTTCCTGTCAGTCTACACCATATCTATCTAAAAAACCTGAAAAATAAAATGTTGATTACCTAGCTGGTTTTGTTTATTAGCTTTCCTAACAAAAATACGATGACAGAAATTACCTTTTCAAATTTTAACAGTAACTTAGTTCAGCATGCTTAGAAACCTTAGCTAAACAATTCTTAATATACAGCTTATGATGAAGAGGGAGTTATTATCAAGTGATTGAAAGCTTCACTTTCACTTTTTTTGCCTTGAAAGTTTCTCTTTGCCTTACACAAGTTACTGCATCTGTATTTTTTAGATGGAATACTGTATGAATAAGAAATGGCAAACGTTGTGTCTAAGCATCCTATCTGAACATTTTTTGGCATGGCCTGTGGACTCTCCATGCTTCTGTTCTCTTTAAGATAAAGTGAATATCTGATTTTACACACAAATGTCTTTGGGGTTGTATTAGGGAGGGCATCCGATGTAAATAAAATGTGATATGTCAAACATGCGGAACTACGCACTGTGGAAAACCCCTGTGAATTCGGGAGCAGCTGGATGTAGCTCACTTGTATGTATTTTAAAGCAGTGGTAGAATGAGGGTTTCAGAAAGTATGAGCTTTAGACAAATTACGAAAATGTAAGTGTTAAGAAAACATCTGCACAGCTTGTCCTGATAAGCTTTTCAAATTAATTGACCTCCTCCAACTCAAAGATAAATAAAGGCTGTGATAAGGGGGCGGGGGGCAAGTGGACATTACTTTGCTCCAGTAGGTTGTTTAAAAGTTAGAAGCTCTGCTGTGCCAAACAAGTATTTTAAACAGAAAACAGAGCCTTGGCGGGACTGCAGCTGGTATGAATGTCATCGACACTCTGGAGAGGATTACAGTTTAGTACACTAACATAAACACCAATAGATTATGCCAATAGTCTTGGCATAAGACCGTAACATGATATCAGTTCACACATTTACAGCTACATTCTGGATGATATTTGTCAGCTGGACTTTGGCTGATGTTTTGGGACAATGTGTATTGCTTGTTCTGAAATCCTAAGAAGATTTATTAATGGAAAGAAAAATCACATTTCCACTGTCTTCTTGAGTTGGCAGGCTTTACTGTTAATATGACAATAATGCTGTGCAAATGTTTGGAATAATCCATGCTAGTGATTTTCAGAAAAATACATCAAAGAGAAGCAATGATATTCAGTGCTTTGTCACTGTTTGAATTATTAAGTTATTTATAGTAAAGCAATCATGGCAGCCGCAGCCTACGATAATGACTTCATTTTAAATTTCTCAGAGGATGATGATATCTGCTGCTCAATTTTCTCCGTGGCTTTCAGAAATCTCTTTTTGTGGTTAATAAACCCCGAACATCTCAACTTTACAGCACCGAGATCACTGAGGCATCCAGCAGTGACAATAGACGTTCCTAATGCAGTCAGTGCATGTCATGTACTTCTTTGTCTGTTTTAATTGGCAGATATTTTCTTTCCCTTAATAACGATAACTCAGTAAAACCATTAACTCAGGAAGATAAACTGATCACAACATGAAAGTGAAGTGAAATCGGGTGATGTCGACTGCAACACCAGATACGTATTCTTCTGTAGTTTTATTGGAGTAGATGTCACAAGTGACAATTTGAATTGAGACTTATTATTTGGTATGATTAGATACGTCTTTATTAGTCATGCCATGACTCCTGGGACTGTAAGATATTGGATGGATTGCCATGAAATTTTGTTCAGACATGTAGCTGCTAAGAGTTGTTTTAGCATTGTGAACATGATGACATGCTGCGGTTTAGCTCAGCGCACCGGGCTGGACTCTTAGGCTGTGTTTGGAACTGTTCACTTGTTATCTTCACGGTGGGCTTAGTAGAGAACAAGTGAGACATTTTGGGCACTACATGGATGCCATTTTTACAGCAACAACTGGAAAACATATGTACCACACTTGAGAGAGAGGATGCTACTATTTTTGAATAATAACAGATTGCTATTGTCACGTTGCTAAACAATAAGAATATATACAGTACACACATCTGAGCACACATAGGTATATTTACAACATACTTGGGCTGAACTACCTCCACAAACATCTTGTCAGAGCAAGTGCAGGATACAGAGGCAGGAAACAACAACAAAGTGATCAATTATTGGCTAATAATGGAATCCACAAAGTAAACAAAGAGGCAAAAGAGGCATGAGGGGTAGACACATTGAGAACAAACTGATAAGGGACAAGACCACACACAAACTTATAAACACACACACACACACACCTACACGCACACGCACGCACACACACACACACGCACGCACACACACACACACACACACACACACACACACACACACACACACACACACACACAGGGACCGTGTTTGAGGGTTCTCCGATGAGGAGAATCAAACACTGGTCGGGTATCAAACAGTCAGAAAGGGACAGAAAACAGACACCAGTGGAAACAATTACGGAATCAGAGGGACAAGAAAGACAGACAGAAGACTGAAACCTTAATCACAACACAGAGACAAAGAAAAGCAGTAAGCACTACTTGATTCATTAAAAGCACTTTTTTTCACTTCAATATGCAGGGTTTGGTATCTTGCACAAGAATTTGTTGGCATACCAGGACTCAAACCACCAACCTTCTAATGAGGAGATGACAGGCTCTACCTGCTGAGCTACATCAACCTAGTCGTAAATGAAGGAGAGACATAGTATCAAGGAAAATATGGACATGAAAACCACAAGAAAATAATAACGATTAAGTTAAGATAGCAACCAAAACCCAACAAAAACCATGTCGGCCATCAAAGTAGTAAATGTTAAAAGAAGATGACAATTTTTTGGTTGCTAAGCAATTGCCCGGCGATCTAATTATGTGTGATGTCATGTAATATAATTTTTGTACATAACAATACATGGGATGCTGAGAGTTAATTTCTTTTGACAGTGTAACAAAATGCTACATACATGTACATATGTATCTGTTGTTTTATTAAATTTATTTTGTCCTTCCCCACCTATTGTTTGTATTCTGTTTCTTGCACTTTCCTGTAGCTCGGCCCCAGGATCAATACTGTGCATCACTGTGATCTGAAATAATAATGCAGCTTTGATGAAAAGGGATTGATTAGTACTTTCATCACAACTGCAGCAACTGCAGTGATGACCGACTGGTCTCGGATCTCAGTAAGCCTATCAGACCCTGAGGTTGATTAAGCACCAGCTCCACACAGACAAACACAGCTGGTACATTCAGTACATATCAATACCCGTGTCATTAATCCTTCAACTACACTAATGCCTGGACCTGCAGATCCTCTAATCTGTGAAGAGCATACGCTCATTAGAGCTATTACAATGAGACGACAAAGGGAGATGATCTCCATCCAGTCTGTCAGTTTAGTGTCAGTTACAGCCGCTCTCAGCAGATGTTCTGGCAAGCCTCAGGAATGACCTAAGAGAGGTTAGTAATGCCTTCAGAGCCATATTAGTTCATGTTTATGTGAGCTTTGACACCTCTGGTCTGCTGACTGTCTACACATGGCTGGTAGAGAACCCAGTGCCCACATGAGGACGGATCTTTTATGGAGACTTGTCACTCTTGTCATCAGTGTTAATAATTTCAACACAATGCAACATTAAACAGTGTTTTTATGTCTTTAGACACATCATTTTAGAGCTGCAAACCAACAGCATTGACCTTTTCCTGCAGTTCATCTGCTGCTACAAGTAGCTAACTGCCATTATTTCACCTTAGAAATTCCTAAATCATTCTTCTGATATTAGCCATGAATGAACCAGCTGTAGTCATGAAATAAATCGGTGGCAGATGGAGCTTATTAAATGTTTCCTGCAAATGTCACTGGGCTGTAAGAGTTATAGCGGATCATAAAACTAATGAGGTCATCAAAGAGTAAGCTTCCCTATGTCACTATGTTTACGAGTTACTGACAGTTTGTTGATTATAAATCTGGTGACCCCTTCTGGAAAAAACCTTACAATCCGATGTCTAGATAAACATATACGGCTCAGCAGAATATTAGACTTTAACTTTTTATGAGAGCATAAACACTGAAACTGGCAACAATCTGAATTACAATGAGTATAAAATGTTCTAGATTATTTTGTTCAATAAAGAAGCCTCAAACAAGAAGATCACAGCTAAAATAGAAAAAAAAAACAAGACAGTGGAAGACCAAAAGATGAGACCACAGACGTAAGAAAGAATCTCAGGCCCACAGTGCCACAGATGTTCAGAATAAGTGTCAGCCTGAGCTGTTTATTTCACTATTTTCACTGTTTGCTGTTTATTATTCCATTTGCAGGCCCACAGTATCTGAATTTCAACATTTTATACCCTCTCCATCATCTCGCAAACCATTACTAAAAACGTTTTACAAGGTTTTGTTTTGTTTTTTGTCTCAGTGAATCAGAGAATTTTTTGATAAGAATGTTTAGAATAGATACAAAGTGATAGAAGGCTTTAAATGTTGAGTGCAATAATTCTGGAATAGTTGAATCAATTTTTGGTGTTTTCTCAACTGCTATTAAATATAGGGATTTGTGTGAGATGTAAATATACATGTGGGGCTTTGTCAGGTCAAGAGACTAAGTCTGTTCTTGGTTTTTCTATACTTTGAAATTATAGTGTCCTTATTAGCAAGGATATCCAGCATAAACAATATTCCACAAGTGGAACAAGGCAATTAGAAAGGACCACTAATGAGGACAGCTCATTAATCTTAGTCAGTGGTGAATCAGACCCTGACTGCAGGGGTTCTGGCTGAACTTTACTGGTAGCATGACTGGCCTGAGTTTAAGGCTAGCTAGTAAAATCAAGAAAATGCTGCCATTCTACCACACTGCATAACTGCATAAGTTAAAAGTACTTAATTAATCACAGCTTTATTTTGACACACTGTAGTCCACTTTCAGTTTTGAAATGTGACTTTGTAATCATTTATTTTCTTTGTTGTCTATTTTGCAATATGATCAAATTTAATGCTAGTGGTAGTTTTATCTTTACAGTTTCCACTTTACATCGACTGGTGAACTGATTCATTTTAGGTAACACAGAGCTCCATGATTACATCTCTGTCTTAAGGTGGGACTAGAAACACTTTGCTTCTCTTTATGCCAGTTTCATTGTTTAGATTATAGAGAACTGGACCGAGCAGCATGTCAGTACAATGAATGTTTAGTCTTTGGTGAGTTCTTAAAGCAGGAAAAAAAAAATCTCATTGAAGAAGAGATAATAATACACAAAAGAATCCCATCCATTCATATCTTGTAATGCTAGTAGAAATAAAGGAACTGTACATTTAATGAGCTAAAGCCAGATAGTAATTGTTATTATTATCTTTATAATTAACTCTTCAGCTGATAATACTAAAGAAAGTTAGATGTGTGTTTTGTCGGAGACCACACACAAAGCACACAGTGATAATATGTTATTGTCACACAGCAAATGTGACTAATTCACACTTAAGGACTGACAGTTTTTGCTAATCAAAAGAGCTCATGAACTTTTAAAAATCCACCAGTGCCAAAACAAAAATTATTTAATATTATCAGAGTTGAACTGAGAAGCAGAAACCTGTACAGTTTTGGCCTTTTTGCTTAAAGAAATAATATCATTAATCAAAATCGCGCCAGATTATGGTTCTGTCATTGAACCAGTGTTTTTATGTATTTCAGCCAGTAATCACAGGATGCTCTCTGTGCATGTAAATTTTTGTTCATTTGTTTTTTTAACCTTAATTTTAAGCTGAATTCTGAAGCTTTACTTATCGCTCAGAGCATGTTCTTAGTGGCGTCTATACTATAATTCGACCAAAGTGATGATGTTGTGAGTTGTTATGGCCGTACATAATTTAAAGCTGTGTAGGTGTGGCTGCTGTGGTGACAGTTCTCTTGTCCGGCAGTTGGTTAGTCCAGACTGAAAAACCTTTGGAAGCATTGCAATAAACATCTGTGGTTGGACCTCAGTGGGTGATTTAGGGTGGGTGACTTCTGTGGTCCCCGACCTTTCTCTTTTTGCCACCATGAGGTTCCCATTTGTAGTTCTGAGACAACAAATACGAAATTTGGTACTGATAAACCATAATTGTTACTGTGAGGACAAATTCATTTGATGATCTCTTGGCTTATTTTTAACTGATTTAGGCTAAGCTAGTAAAAAAGAAGTCAAATATGCTTCGAGTAAGCAAATGTTAGCATGATAACCTGAAATGATGAACTTTACATGCCTGCTAAACATTAGCATCCTTGCATTGTTATTACGAGCATTATTGTTATTACGTGTTGGCTTGCTGACATTAACATTAAGTCAAAGCACAGCTGGTCCTAAGTACAGCCTCACAGAGTTGTTATGTTGGCGTCTTGGAAGTCGGAGACATGGTTGTTTAACTGTTTTGATCCATTGGTGGCAGACATTCTTCAGTTGCAATCATAACTGACATTTGTTTATAGCTTCCGTAGCAGTGGCTTCCAAACGTTAAATGGTTTGTGCCTGAACCAAATGGGCCGTATTGCAGTGTGTAGAACATTGTGAAACACATGTGCAGTCTTAAATTAAAGGGGACCACGGTGTCAACTATTTACTTCATTCCACAGACAGTTTGTCCGTCTGCACGGTTCCCCTTCAGACCAAATCCCTGGAGCCTTCTTGTGCTTGGGAGAAGATTTAATTTTATGAATGTTGGTAGATTTATTGAGTTTCTCCTCAGGCTGTGAGAGGACTCTCTTCAGCATGTTTTTGAACTTCCCCTTGAACATGTAAATATTTCCTTGCATCACAGAATCTTGAAGTCCAGACATGTTTTTTTTTCCTTGTCAGACTTGACTGTCCTGCAATGAAAAGTGACAAATCTACTTAGCACTGCTGTGCCATTGTAATAATCCGGGTTTATGGTTTTAGTCCATTAACTGAACCCTCTGAGGTTCCCTTTTCTTCTCAGCAACAAAGCCAGACCTACCTTTACCGACTGGATTTTGTTTTGTTTTGCTTGGAGAATGCAGAAGTCTGTGTCAAATCCTTTTTAACGTTTTGTTCAGAAATGGAAGCACCATGTGGAGTCATAATAGTATTGCACTGGTGTAAGAAATCAACATTTCATGTATACATGAAAAAGCAGCTATGTTGAATCACAATGAAAAAAATAATTTTTCATGCATGAATTCCAGTTATGGTTTTGCTGCTTTATCTGTATGTTGTTGTAAATCAATATGAAAGTATCTCATTTAAACACAGTACCAAAGAAGATGAGGTAAGAAGCTTGAACCTGGAGCAACAGACTCTACCATCCTCATATTAAAGTTCATTTTTTCTCTGGTTGTTCATGTATAGAATAAAAATATAATTTATTAAATGCTTTTTAAATATAATTTATATAAAATTTATCTGCAAAATTTTGATTTTTCAATTTTTTCAATTTAAAAATTAATGAATAAAACCAAGCTTAATGGTATAGAATATAGACTAAATATATTTATTTATTTTTTATTAATGTTAATAATTAGCCTTCTCTCTGTACGCTGTCCTTTCTCTTTTCTTATCCCTCACCGGCCAACTGATCACATCTACCAGTACCTCCCTGAGCCTGGTTCTGACAGAGGTTTCTTTCTTTTAAGAGAGGTTTTCCCTCCCACTGTTGCCAAGTGATTGCTCATGTGGGATTATCTGACTGTTGGAGTTTTTGCTCTAATATTGTGGGATCTTTAACTTTCACAATAAAACATCTTGAGTTGACTCAATGACTCAAAGATGACTTTGGGGACTGAATTGTGGGTAAAATTGAGGCTACAATGCTTCAAGCCTTCAAGCTCAGTTGTTACCTGTTATATATCACACTGAGTGGTGGTCTTTGACTGACAGATGCTCGGCTTTAACACATTTCTGGGTTATTCACGACTAGCTTCTTGCTAGCATGCAGAGTCTTGCACAGAACTGGTATCCTGTGAGCAGTAGCAGACAGCGTTCCCCCCCCCTTTTAAAATCCCGTCCTATCCGGCAGCTTTGCAATCAGAATTGCGATCTGAATGCATGGTGGTGCTGAACACATTTTGCTTTTACAAGAACAGCTGCGAAGATTCTCTATAGGCTCCTCTTGTTCATGTGAATCTTTTATCTATTTAATTACTCATTTGTTTTTGTGTTACTTCAGCTATTGCATTATATGTGAGATTAGTATGACGATGTCTATGTCAAGACAGGCAAGAGACAAAAAAAGGTAGGAAAAAAGGTAGCAGATAGTTGATTCTGTACTGGATAGTTACTGTATTCAAGTAACTATCCAAAAAAGTGATGTTAATCTCCACTGCTTAGATATTGTGCATCAATCAACCATTTACTTCCTTGGCTGTAGCTCAGTAGGTAGAGCAGGTCATCTACTGATTGGAAGGTTAGTGGTTCAATCCTGGCTCCTCCAATCTGCATGATAAGTATCTTTGGGCAAGGTACTAACCCCAAGTTTGCTCTCCGATGCATCCATCTGTGTATGAATGTTAGAAAGCACTAAAAACCTCCAAAAGTTGATTCTGTTCATCTGGACGTAGCGTTTTGTGGGAGAAACTTTTCGTCACTCATCCAAGTGACTTCTTCAGTCTCAGCTGACTGCAGGTTTCCCCAATCTTATGAACAGTATATTTGCATAATGACTGAAACCAGCCCACTGAAGGAGCAATGGGCTGGGAGGTCAGTTCCTTAATCTTAATTATGCAAATTCTCATGACCATTGATCAACAACCACTG